>JABSTQ010000796.1:0-23589 GCA_013358835.2 Ixodes persulcatus
CCTACTGCTACTGCTCTGCATGGTGTTGTGGAAGTCCTCGAATGTTTCTTCTGCAAGTCAAAAGAGCATAGAACACCCGACTGCCACTCAAGGATAACGCTAGCTGAAAAAGAAGCGCAGGCTACAAAACGCCCAGAGATGCTTTCGGTGCACGAAAGTGGGGCACATGGCAAGGATGTGTCGAGGTACACCCTGCTGCAACAAGTGCCGAGGCAGACATACATCCAGCATGTGCGACCCAGATTATACTCCGAGACGATTTGCCGACGGATCGAACGCAAAGCAAAAAGAAAGACGAAGCACCAGTTAGCCTGCATGTAAGCGAGGAAAACAAGCCTACAGTACTCTTACAAACGGTTACCGCGTGGGTGGAAGGACGAGATCCTGACTGTCGGAGTGTTCGGAGGCAAGAATGGGGAACGCACGTACCGCAGGGTCCAAGTGATTCTGCGCAACCAAACTGGCAAGAAATACCAGATCGACGCCCTCGAGACACGTTTCATCACGGAGCAAGACTCCCTAGCCCTGAGCAGGACGTTATTGGAAAAATGGAAGAACTTGGGCTTACTTCAGGTGATGACCTGAACGGAATGGACTGTGGCGGAGTAGCGATACTACTGGGATCGGAACATTACTGGGAATGTATAACTGGAAGGATCCAACGACTGAGCAACAGCCTCACCGCAGTGGAAACCGCCTTTGGCTGGGCAATACATGCATGGATCCACACAGTTGACTTCCGATACTGTCAGCTGTTCCCAGGTGATAGTGCTCATATCTGCTGTAGATGAACAAGAGCCATCAATCTTGAGGAGATTTTGGGAGCTTGAAAGTGTGGGAGTACTCGAAAAAGGCGGACGAGATCGGTCAGATAATGACATCATGCAACGCTTTGAAGCAAGCATAACCATGACGAAGGGAAGGTACGAGGTTGGCCTCCCTTGGAAAACAGACGTGCACCTAGAATGCAACCGAGATGTGGCATGGAAGCGCCTCGAAAGTTTCCGAAGGAAGCTAAGCAAAAACCCAGACCTCATGCGAAGGTATGACCAGGCTATCCGGCTGTACGCAGATAACGGGATGGCCGAGAAGGTTGAACACATGAACGGTTCCGAACGACGTGTTACTATATGCACACCAAGCTGTTCTACGAGAGGGTAGCAGCACGACAAAAATGAGGATCGTGTTCGACGCCTCTTCGCACGGACCGAATTCCAGATCATTGACGACACCTTGAAGGCGGTTCGAACCTGAATCCAGACCTGGTGGCCCTACTCCTGAGGTTTAGGCAACATCGGGTAGCACTAATTGCAGACGTCGAGAAGGCCTTCCTTCAGATCGGTGTACACGAGGAGGACCGCGACGCCTTGCGGTTTCTCTGGTATAAAGAGCCGCTTCACCCAGACCAACCTACCCCAGAAGTCGAGGTCTGGCGTATGACAAGGGTAACCTTCGGTACCACATGCAGTCCTTTCCTATTGGGAGCAACCCTACAGCACCATTACCAAGTTATGGAAAGCCAGTTCCCACAAACAGCAGAAAAACTGAAAAAAACAGTATATGTTGACGACCTCTTGACCGGCACAGGAAGTGAGGAGGCGGCCCAGAAGTTCTACGCCGAGGCGACTGAAATATTCGGGCAGCTGGGATGAAGCTTCATAAGTGGGGCTCCAACAGCGCGGTCCTAAAGAAATGCTGGAGGACAACGGATCCGAAGAGAGAGCCCTTGGACAAACTGACGGGAGTGGTGAAAGTGCTGGAACGTGGAAGTCGAACGAAGACAAACTGTCTTTTACAACAGAACAGGTGGTCGAGTTTACAAGCCAACGCAGAAACACCAAGCGATTCGTGCTTCAGACCACGGCGCGACTCTACGACCCACTCGGTTTCCTCTCTCCTTTCGTGGTGCGAGCCAAGATCCTGTTTCAAGAGATCTAGAAGCGGAACCTGCGTTGGGATGACGCACTGCTGGGTGAACTGATGGGAGACTGGGACAGCTGGTGCGACGAGCTCACTATATTAAGTTTCAATTTATCTGCGAGCGAAGCCAAAGCTAGAAGCGCGAGACCACCGCTTTGTACGTTTCTCCCCAGCTTGCGCGCTCGAGCAAATCCTGAACACACGGAGCTTCCATGCTCGCGCTTCCAGCTTTGCCTTCGCTCGCACATAAGGTGAACGAAGTATAAACTGGGTCAGATCAACATGCCCAGGTACTACGACAGCGGACTGAGCGAAATCATCAGACACAGAGAGTTGCATGTGTTCTTGGACACCCAGCTCTTCTGCCTATGGATCGATTATTTTCCTCTGTTCAACTGACGACAGCGGAACGAATAAGGCGACAATCTTGCTCGCTAAGTGCCGCGTCACCCCCCTGAAGGAAATTTCCTTGGCGAGATGGGAGCTCATGGCAAGCTTGATCGGATCGAGACTACTGAAGTGCATCAAGACATGTCTCGACATCCAGGTCGACGAAGTTCACTTTTGGACGGACTCAATGATCACTTTGCACTGGATAAGAGGAGAGGCCTCCAGATGGAAAATGTTCGTGAAAAACCGAGTAGATACAAGGAAATTCAAGGGACGCAAAGTGGCACCACTGCCCGGGTAAGGAAAATCCCGCAGATTTGATGACCCGAGGGCTGAAAGCTGATCGACTGCTTTCTGCTTCGCTCTGGTGGACCGGGCCAAGTTGGCTACAGCTTCCAGCAACCGAATGGCCCGAAGAAACTGTTGGGGTGCTTTCCCACGACAAGCTCGAGGAGAAAGCTCTAGCTTCGAAAGCTGTAGTCACTTTAGTACCTGCAGACACGTCCGTGGAGTTCATCGACATCTCGAGATTCAGTTCGGCTGTGAGACTACACCGAACAACAGCCTGGGTGCTTCGGTTTGTCCATAATCTTCGATCACCAATCAAAAATACTGGATCGCTGAGCGCCGAGGAGATCCAAGCAGCACGAACCGTTTGGATAAAGAAGGCACAAGCTCGGCGTTTGCCTCCGAGATTCGTTGTGCCGCTGGAAAAAAGGCAGCGCCGCCTGGTTCAGCTTTGCGAAATTTCCAAACATCATTGACCAAGAGGGAGTGCTCCGGATCAAAGGCTGTATCCGATCAGCAAACATGACTCGTGATGAACGTGAACCATCGTGCTGCCCAACGAACATCGGTATTCCACCTTGCTGACAATCGAAGCTCACCGACAGATGATGCACGGGGGGACACGAGACACTCTCGTGCAGCTTCGCAAGAGGTACTGGATCATCCGCGGAAGACAATTGGTGAAGAAGGTAGTGCATGCTTGCGTTACGTGCCAGAGGTTCAGTGCCACTCCTGCCAGTGCTCCAACGGGACCTTTGCCGGGTACGAGAACCACGCAGGCGGACCCCTTTGAGGTGGTCGGCATAGACTTTGCGGGGCCGATGTACGTGCGAGAAAATGAACTCACGCATAAGGCATACATTGCCTTGTTTACCTGTGCCGTCACACGCGCGGTGCACTTGGAGCTCGTGCCGGACGTCTCGACAAAAGCTTCTTGCTTGCGTTCCGAAGGTTCGTGTCGCGAAGGAGGTTTGTGTCGCATCGTGTACTCGGACAATGCGCTGTCCTTCAAGAGGGCATCCAAAGACTTGACCGAACTCTGAAGACGCTCCGACACCCAGAGGTGGTAGAGCCACTTCGCCAACGCGAATATTGAGTGGCGCTATATTGTTGAGCGTGCGCCATGGTGGGGAGGCTTCTGCGAGCGACTCGTCCGATCGGTAAAAGTGTGGCTCAGGAAAAGTGATCGGTAAGAATGTTTGGACTCGGAAGAATTAACACACAGTTCTGTGAGGAGATTGAAGCCGTGGTAAATTCACGGCCTCTCACATTTGTCTACAATGAGATCGACGAGGGCGAGGTCGCTCACCTCCTGCAAGCTTCCTCACGGGACGAAGGCTGACGCGCTTCCGGTGGCGGAGGAGAAAGACTTCGCTTCGTCACCTGAGGTGCTCCGCCAGCTTTGGAGACGCAGGAAGGAGCTTCTTAACAGATTTTGGGGAGACGTGGCGATCGGAGTATCTGAGAGAGCTCCGATCCGCCTATGACAGAAAGCAACGGAAATCCACACCCCTTGAGGTTGGACAGCTTGTCCTGCTTAATATTTTGCGCAAATACCGAGGAAAAAAAATATTACTTAGAACAAATAAATATTGGATCCCTGACGTTAATGACCTGTGAAATACCCGTTCGTTTTGCAACCATCACCACACGCAATCGAAGTCGCTGGGCGTCGCGCCGTAGAAAAGAAATAAGGAAAAACGAGCAGAGTTCTCCGCCGCTGGGACCCATGAGCCGAGCGACGAGGCGTCAACTTTAATTTGCAACTTTATTAGCCCAGAACACAGCGGCCACGAAACAACATGATCTTCCCTTTTCGGGCCGATGTCGGCATCGGTAGGATTTAGCACACTCGCCGTGGTTCGCTATTATGTTTTGATCATTACCTTGCCAACAAGTTCGATGGTGTTTGTTATTAGCATGCTGAAATCATTGCGCTCTCAAAGGAACACTCGTCAAAATTAAAGTTCTTTCATTCCTCTTATTTCCGTCGATGATAAATCCCCTTTCCGACATAGTCAGCGTTCGGCCAATCGTGGAAGGCCGACCACAGCGACGCTTTCGGTCGCGCACGGGGCTAATAGTGCACGGCGGTCTGTGAAGAAAACCTGGAAGAAATGGGCGACAACGCCGCGCTCGCAAACGAGTTTGAGCTCCCGTTCAGCGACCTCACGCCGACTGAACGGGAGATGCTGGTAAGGACGCAGAACTCTGGATTGGCGCTTTACGAAGGCGCCCCAGACCTACCACCAGCTCCTCGGTCGCCGCCTCAGAGCGACTCCGGCTGACGTGAAGGTGCTGCTCAAAGTCTTCTGGTCGGAAATGCAACGAACAAATCCTGACACCGCTGTCCACAGCTCTACGCAAGACGACGGCGCGCAACCAAATGCTGCGCATTGCTGCATCGGTCGGCAGTTTATGCAAACTAACGTCGCCCGATCGACACACGTCTTTAGCCGACCTTTCGCGCAACCTACTACTGACATAAACGCGGCATGATTGGTGAGACACCAGTTCGCAAAGCGAACACGAGACGACGCACGAAACCAGAACCAAAAGTCCGCCGCCCCCGGCGCTCGTACCTTTTTCTTTTTTTTCCATGGTTGCTCGATGCTTGTTACGCGCCCGAGGTAGCAGGGCGGGATGCGTTCAACCAGTGACAAACGGAGGGATCGCTTCAGATTATGCTTTATACACGGTATGAAACCTATTAATTCCCAACTACAACTTTAAAAGATTATCCAACGTTCAAATGAACTTTTTTCATCACATCTCACCACCGAAATCGAAACCAAGAGCGCGTCTATCGTTTGAACCAATCGCCAGACGAGGAGCCCGTTGTCGTCACGCTTCAACGGCGCACTTTAGTTCACCTTTCTGCCGCCGCCTCGGTGGGGTCTCTGCCGCAAATACCGCTTAGAACGGATTCCCCTGACGTTTAATGACCTGGTGAAAATACCCGTTCCGTTTTTCACACACGCAATCGACGTCGCAGGAAACGAAATAAGGAAAACCGAGCAGCAGTTGAGTTCACCCCCTCCACTCGCAGCCAGAACAAGCGGCCACGTGATCTGGAGCCGATTATATGCCGCCAATGTTGATCATAGCCATGCGCTGGGGTCGGCAAGGCACAGGACACGCGATGAGCTCCAGACATTGTTATGGCTCGGTTATTGTCGTCGTTGCAGCGATTGGACACGGGCCACTACCCGAATGCTTCTCGAGCTATCGATTATCACGAGCCCAAATCGAGTGTCCACGCCATGCTCGGGTCCAATCTATGAGCCGCATTCAAATATCGTCACTGGGCGGTACTGCTACCGCCCAGCTACGTCATCAGGTTTTGCGAAGGAGAGATTGAATGAAAACACTCGGTTTTGTCCTCGAAATTACAGCGCAACAAAGGAGTTTCTTGGCCAGTGGCGTTGCGTGCGAGTATCCTTGAGTCCCAGTAGTGCCAGTCAGCTCGTGTAAAGTGAAAAACATTCCAATTGAATATCGTTGCACCACCCCTTTAAGGAGCAGCTTCCACGTTTGCTGTGGAAGATGGGCAGGATTCAAGAAGTGTTTTTGGGTCGGGATGGAAAGATTCGTTCATGTGTCGTGCGTTTAAACAGGGGATTGTTGCTGAAACGACCGGTACAATTGCTTTATCCAATAGAAGTAACTGAAACTTAGAATGGGTTCGAACCCATTCGGTGGGGAGTGTGTTGCAACTAACCTCGGATAAACCTTTGTTGGCGTTAGACGAACAGGGAGTAGAAGCAGAAAAGAAAGAAGTCTGCTAAGATGCCCAGGCACGTGGGTACGTAAAAATCGAGGAAAGAAAAAGAAGAACGACGACGGAATGTGAACGATTGAACGTTTTGGCCTTGCAAGCTTTCGAATGTCGATGTATTATTCTCAGCGGTGTAAAATAGTAAAGTGTTGCTCGTTGTGTGAAAATGGAACGATTACTGTGACGACCCGCAGCGACTGCAACTGGAGCCAAATAATAAAATTTAATATGTTTACAAAAAAAAAGTCAGTAGATTTGCTTTCTTTTTCAGTGAATCAGTAGACCCGGAACGAAATCAGTAGATCTACTGATAAATCAGTAGACCTGGCAACACTGTAACCCACCGCGGTAACCAGAGTCTCGATCTCCTAAATACTACCAATACCGACTATTCACACTTGACGTCACTCCCTACGTCACCTCCGTTTTCGGAGGCCCAGAAACGAGAATGGAGATTGTTCAGTTTCGGTTTCTTTACTTCTTTCGTAGGCACAGAAATACGCGTCACAAATGTCTACAAAAAATTGGGCAGCATGCTATGTTCTCAAGAAGCATAAAAACACCATTTAAAAAAAATTAAATAAAATCGTCTTCATTGTCCCTTTAAATGTCGTTTCTCAGGTGGCTAAAATAACAACTATTACACGAGGGAGGCTTCCACAAAACCTGACTTGTAAAACAGGGCATATTTTGTGCAAGAAGTTATTTTATGTACACATTTTATACCCAACCCCAAAAATAAAAAAAATCACTTTTTTTAGCGGTTGGTAACACTGTAGTCCATCAATCCAAAGATGATGCACAAGATGATGCACAAGATGATGCACGACTAACTACAACTAACTGCAATGATGCACAACTAACCAAAGATGACGCAATGATGCACAACTAACTAGCACAGCTGGGGACAGGCGTGACAGAGGAAAATTGAGCTCCCTCCCGCGTGGCTCCGGCCCAAAGTCTGAACCCTGTCCCCCAGTGGGGACAGGGTAACGCCAACGTTACTAAACCACTCAGTTGGGAAACTGACATGGAGACTGCTCTGAAAAAGAGGCACCCACCCGTCCTCCAGAACCGAGCTAATGGCGATCACAACGCCGCCATTTCGCCCGCAGCGGCCACTCGAGGAACTGCACGTGACTACTATTTTGGCTTTAATCGGCCATATTGCGCCGGAAAAGGTTACAGGGGCGCCACCCCCGTCTCCCCAGCGGACGCTCCGCGAATTGCTGTCGAAGCTAAGATGCACCTAGGTCGGGACGCGCTACCTGAAATCACCGCTGAGGCATGGTTGTATAAAAACAATATTAATTGTGCCGCAAAACCTTGCAAACTAAAGATCTTAGAAAACATCACGCGCCTTCCTTTTGTACTAAACTCCAATAAAAGTAAACACAAAAAGTGTTTTTCCGTTGGTTTTTACGCAAAAAACATGCTTTCTAAAAGCTCAAGGTGACCACAGTAAAGACAGATGATAAAGGGTGGCGCTGTTGCCGTATTTAGCTCCGTCTCGGTGGACGCCAGCGGCCCATGTTTCAATGGTGAGTTTCCCAACTGAGGCTTCTAGTAACGTTGGGTAACGTCGACAAGGTTTGACCAGAGGAAAATTGGCGACTCCCTCGCCGGGGGGAAGAGGCGGGGTGTGATGTTTTTAGTTTTTTTGCCCGATCCCCCAAAGGTCATCCTGGTTATATCCCGCACCACCTGGTGATAGTTAGGAAGGAGAAAATTGGCTTAGAAGGGCGGGAGGAATCAAATGTTTTGTCTTTCTTAGACTTAGGCTAGGTGGCGCAAGCTACCGCCCGCTACAAAGGCTATAGCCAGTAACATCCATCCATCCATCCATCCATCCAAAGGTGGCTGTTGTCTATCACTGACCCCGCGAGTTCTACGTTTTTAGCCGGAAAGCATCTGATTCCTCGCTGCAAAGTTCCTGAAGTGCTCCATGACTGTTCAAGCAACGCATACGATAAGTTTTTCTATCGTCCGTGTAGCTTTTCAAGCTCTGAGGTGCACGTTTCTATCGTGAAGTGACGGCCGATTCAACAGGGGGGCTATGTTGCACGTTTTGGACCCCCAGGAGACTAGGGAGAAGGAAGTGACGTCAACAACGCTCTTTGGATGTTGATTGGTGGAGTCGCTGATGAGCGATGCGTGGTTTTGCTAGGATACGTTCATTCACACCTACGTCACTTCCTTTCCCCTAGTCTCCTGGGAGTCCAAAACGTGCAACATAGCCCCCCAGGGCTACCATCTTCCCGTCACTGGCGGCCAGCTGTAGCTGAGTCTTTCAGCAGGAAAATACCCTAATCATCACCGAAAAGTTCTTGGACGTTCTTGGACTGGCCGCCGACCGAAACAGACTGCCGACAGCTCATCTTCAACTGCACGTAACAAGCTTTTTTTTTTCTTTTCCGAAAAGCGTTTTTTTTAGTAGTCGAGATTGTTTTTAATGTTAGTTTACATGTGCGTCCGGTTCCCAGAGGTTGTGAAAGTGGAAACTATTTTTCATCTCCGGTTCCTCTGTTTCTTTTTTCGTCACACATGTGAGTGTTGATAGAAAGTGCTTGTTTTTTGTTGAGCGTAAAAGTGCAGTCGTTAGTGATATGCGAATAATGTTGTGTAAATACAAGGCCCTGTAAAAAAAACCAAAAAAAAAAACTAGAAGACTGATTGGATATATAGTTTACCATTGTACCGATAGTACAAAATAAACCAGTTTCTAATTGCAATCTGTGAAGTATTCAAAGTGTTTTTGCAGTTCCATTTTGTGCATTTGCTGTGGACAACTTTTCATGGACACACGTTTCATCGACACGAACGTTTCGACACTCGTTACGCGCATTGCACACTGTATGCACATTTTGTCTCGCGTGTATCATGAGGTTCCAGTTGGAAAAATACCAATTGGTATATGCCAATTGGGGAGCTCTAAAACACAATTGCTCGTGGTTCCAATGGGAACCCCAACGGGACCCAGAAGCATAATCTAGCGCCTAGTGCGACCAGCTGCAACTGGGACCCAACTGGGACCAGTTGCAACTGGGAATTGTTCCTTGAACCAGTTGAACTGGGACCAGTTAGATCCCAGTTAGAAATTTTCACCTGGGTACCTCCGTGCCTGCGGTCTGTTTCGTCTGTTCGCTGTTGCGGCTGACTTTCCATTCGATCGGCGCACCAAAAGATGTTTCGATGCAAACCCGCATTCTCATCACGGCGGAGTGAAACATACACCTTCTGGAAGCAGGGTTTGTACGGCTTTCTCAACCTGCGGTGCCATTCTCAGCGTTCGTGCGTACGATGACTGACACGCGATCGCTTTCCAAGGCCCCGCATGACGACTCGTTCTAGACGACGCTCCAGGCGCGGTGTCGAGAGCGTCCGCTACACGCCGACTTCCCAGCGCCGGATAAAGAAATATAGGGGCCCTGGGAGGAGGAAGCCCCTCAGCCGACGTCACAGAAGGACTGGCTGGGTGAGCCGTCGTCGTTCTGCCGCTGCATAGCGCTTGATTTTATTCGTTAACCGGTAGTGGTATTGACTTAATCGAGTGACGTGTTGATTGTTTTCTTGTTTGTTCACGGGTTTGCGGAATTTTCGTGGCACCGAAGCAGCTGACTCACGCCGTTGCACGATGCCGTACTTCCATGTAGCGTCGGCTTGCACGAACAGCGTTCGTCGCAGGTGTTCCTCCCGCTTACCGTCCTTTTCATCCCAACGCAGAGATTTCCCGTACGAAAATGTTAGATACAGGCCGGAATGAACAATGCCGGTTCCACCTGGACCCAAAATTGGGGCACCAGTTTGTATCCAGCCTGGAACTGCACAGTTCCAGACGGAATACAAACTGGTGTCCCAATTTTAGATCCAGGCGGAACCGGCTGGTTCCAGTGGCGGTGCCCCAATTTCAGACCCAGGCGGTGCGCCGCCGGAATTCCCGCTGCGCTCACCACTGGACTCTACAAAAGTATTTCGCGCGATGCCCTTAGCCGTTACAACCGAGAGATCGTCGCGATTTCAGACCCAGGCGGACTGGGTCTGGTATCGCGACGATCTCTCGCTTGTAACGGTTAAGGGCAGCACGCCAAATACTTTTGTAGTCCAGTGGTGAGCGCAGCGGTGATTCCGGCGGCGCACACGGTCGTCCAGGCGTCGTCACAAAAAACTGTGCACGGAACACACACACAGCACGCACAAGCACAGTATCCAGTGTCGAGCGCATCGGGAATTTCCGGCGGACAAGCGGTATCCGAGTTGTCCAAGTATTGCCACCAAGCACACCAGCGCCAAGCGCATCCAGATGCCGAGCCAAAGTCCAATGGGTCGGCAGCTTCACACTATATGAAGATTCAAAGCCAAGGTCAATGGGTATCCACCCAGGGCAAACGATGGGCGCGTCAGTATCCGTGCGCTTGGTGCGCTTCACTGATCTTTATGTCTATTTGCTGGATCGCGTTTGACCAGCTCCGCCTATGGACGGGAATGCGGCCACGGTCGGCCATCTTTTTGGTAGAGTTATATTATCTCTAGCCATCATAATAATATGGCGGACAGCGCAATGGCGGCAGGCTGCCATAAAATAGATAAAATAGCCGTAGATCTAGTACACTGTACCGTGGGTGATATATCATGCTTGATTGAAGTTGTTCGACGAAGCAGATTCTTGAAACCCGGCGTGAACGGTAGCCTCATCTTTGAGGACCCGGCGAAAGTTCTACGAAAGCGCAGCACTGGGGGAAAGCAGTGCAGCTCGCATCGAAAGCAGACTCCTTACTGGCGTCTGTTTTCGATGCTTCTTTCGATGCGACTTTCAATGCGTGCTGTGCTGCTTTTCCCCGGTGTAGCGATTTCGTGAAACTTTCACCGGGTCTTCAAAGATCGGGCTACCGTTCACGCCGGGTTTCAAAAATATGTTTCGTCAAACAATTTCAATCAAGCACGAAATATCACCCACGCTATTTTGATGGCAGCCTGCCACCACAACTGCCACAACGCTGTCTGCCATGGATGGATGATAGTGGCTGAAGCAGCTGTACCTTGGCTAGAGGTGATATAACTCTACCAAAAAATGGCCGCCAGTGGCCGCTAGAGTCACTAAATGAGCTGCGCTTAGAGTATCGGCACTCCGTTCCCCGAGATTGTTGTGGGCGCCGCCATTTTGGCTCTTATGCACAGCAGACGCAACTGGCGACCGTCATGATTCAAAAGTGCGACTTTCTCGGCATTAGATTCGGTGTTAGGAAGGTCACGCAATATTTCTTTGCTCTGTCATGAACTGTTTAAATATTTGTGAAGGGCGAAAAGGCGTTTTCTGTGATTTCAGATAAAGCTTCAGATAACTGGCAACCATGATTTTAAGACACAATATGGCCGAGTGTCGTTACTCTGAAGCGTAGCTTATTTAGTGGCACTAGTGGCCGCATTCGCGGAGCGGGCAAACCCGATCCAGCAATTGTCATAGAGATCAGTGGTGCGCCCGCAGCGCGAACGTCGCCGCCTGGCGAGCGCCGACCGACAGTCCGACGAGAGGGAAGAACCTAAACTCTCGGAGCGCTGCCAGAGGAGTGCAACTTCCTATACCGCCCATGGAACGCGAATTGGTAAATCCTGGCAGTCCGCAGCGCCATTTGAATCCCCTGGTATCTGGAGGCTGTACTAAAATCCACATGGCGGCACAGCGAAACCAAAACCGAAACCACACAGCAGCGCCAATGTGCATGGTTGGATGGGTGGTAGCTTGCGCCACCTAGAGTCAAAAAATAAATATTGTAGCTTTTGTTTTTTCGTTTGCCCGGTTTTTGTGTTGCTTTGCTAGGCTTCTGCTGCTTTGTGGCTGGTGTTCGCGTTTCAATGCTGGTTACTGTGCGTTGAAACGCACACAAGCCAGCACTAAAACGCGAGACAGCAAAGCAACAAAAACCTAGCAAAGCAACACAAAAAATTACACCATCTTCCCGAGGGGAACCATGGGGTGATGCGGAGCATCGTGTTGGTTCCGAGGAAAGAGTCAGTTGCGTGCTGACGTCGAGAGATGGCGCCACCGACTGCCCTAGCGTTACCCCCTACGCGAGCCTTCGTCGCGGCTCGCGGCAGAGAAAGTTGGAACGCTCGGCGCTCGCCGTTTATTTTATTTTTTTCACACTTGAAGGAGAGGAGACAAGAGGAGGAGAGTTGCGCGTGCGCGCGCGGTGTGAGGAGAAGCCAACGCACGCGCAGTGCACGCAGCTGGTAGAGAGAGAGAGCGGAGAGAGTAACGCGCAGCTGTTGGAGAGAGGGAAGGAGGAGAGTTGCGCGTGCGTAGTTCGAGTGCCGACTACATCGCGGACGCGGGACATAGACCCGAGCAAGAGATGCTCCGCATCTAAAAAATATGCAATGCTTATTCTTTTGCGTTCATTTTTATTCAACAGGCAGTAGAGAATACAGAAGAAATTTCTCACTATTTTGCACACAAGAATAAAAAAAAAGAACAACAAAACAGGATAAAACGTTAAGGTTACGTGCGACGAAGGTGATGATATGCGTCCTTGCAAAAACACTTTGCTAAATTTACATAAATTCTCTTTAGGTTCGTGATCCTTTTCGAGCTTCTTGGCGTATACTCGCAAGCCTTGCGCCGTTCAGCCACAGTCGTGGAGCCTAGAAAAAAAAAAGTTGAATTACTTGCTTGATTGGCCTTTACGTGCCTGACATAGTCATATGAAAACAGCAAGCATATTCTGTACTTCCTTTCAAAAAACGGTACTTCAACTTCAACACAGCGACACTAAATACTCGTGTCTCCTCTTTTTATCTTCTCCTTGAGTTAAATGCCTCCACGCTAAATTGACAATCCTTTCGAATTTTGATTATATAAGTAAGCGTAAGTAAAGACCGACGACGTTGTCTTGCAACTAAAGGAAACTAAGCAAAGAGGTTAAGAAAAACAGAAGCTCAGCTCTTTGTTATTAAGTATTAATCGAGAACCTGTATTAGTTTTTAATATTATCACTTAAATTTAAGAATGCGTCACAGCTGAAAGAAACGGGAAACCAGTACGGATCGCTCCATCGCTCATCCTCAGTTAATCGAAAAATATTTAGGCTCATTTTCACTCCTCGCGAACAGACGCGTGAACCGCTGACAACAATCCCAAATAAACAGCTCACTGCAAAAAGTTTACCATCTTTTGAAGTGAGCACATGTGCTCGATCTTGATATTACATAGAAGTCGCCAGTTATTTGACAATGACATATTTCTCGCGGCGAGTGAACAAGGGGAATCCTAAACAATGATAGGATTTGGTTTTGTCATTTGAAACCATCGCAGCTATTGCCGAAATCAAACAATGAATACTCACTACCACTGCGACAGTTAGGTTCTGTTGCAAACATTTAATCAGAAACTTAAGAAAGAGGAGAAGACCAAAAGAGCGTACCTCTCGTCCATTGGAACTCGAAACCTCGAAACCATTGGTGTCCCAGCTTTCGGCAGTAATTGTATCCCCACTAGGCACAGCAGGTGGTGTGGTGATGACGAAAATTCGTGCTTGACCACATTACAAAAACAACGAGTTTCCACGAAAAAAGAAAAGAAAGCCACGCGCGCACGAACGCGGCACGAATCTCGCGCCGCGACGTACTCCCAGAAGCGAAACAGCTCGCGTCTCGCGCGTTCTAACGGTCCACCGCCTTCCCGGCGCCAGCGACCAGCGCATCTCGAGGCGCGAGGTGCGAGTTTGGAGAGAGAGAAAGCGCGCCCAGACACGTTGAAAGAGTGAAAGAGAAAGTTACGATAACACGCTTCAAAGCTATTCATGCCTCGAAACAACTTCATCGTTATTTAACGCTCTAAATTAAATGAATCATATTTATTTAAAACAAAATAACGTCCGCCCGCACCCGCTGGAAGTGTGGCAATCGGAAAAAGTTTGCCGGACCGGACGTACGTCAAAAATATACGCGGCCGGACATACGTCATAAATATACGCGGAAGTAGCCGAGAGCTTCATCCCCCTGGCGCTGCCGCCAAGTACAAGTTACAACAGACAAAGCGAGGCGCGCACGTGCGCGGAGAACGCCCGCTCGCAGCGCCTGCGTAGCGGCGGATGCGCCTGTCCCTAACACGTGACCTGCGAGAGACCGCAAAAGTTCCCCGCCGACCCCCACCCTCCCCCCTCCTCCAGTCACTCATGTGCGCGCCCGCTGGCTGGGAGCAGACCCTACTGGAACCAAGGGGAACGGATCGGATTCATGCATTCATCACCGTGCGGTTCCAGTGCGTTGCGTCTCACTGGATCCGACTGGTTACACCCAGAACCGCGCGGTACCAGATCGGATTCGCGCGGATTTGAACTGTCTACAAGTTTAGAACCGCGCGGATCCGAACTGGAACCGCTCCAATCTGACATTTTCGTACGGGTTCAAAATGGGATGGGTAGTTTGGGCCCAACAAGTACTTTTTTTTCAGATAATGTTTCACAGGGCGCATATGAAAACAATGTGCGCCGTTGCACGATGCCGTACTTTCATGTAGCCGTCGGCTTGGACGTACAGCGTTCGTCGCAGGTGTTTCTCCTGCTTACCGCCCTTTTCATTCCGACACAGAGATTTCAATGGGATGGGTTCCTGCTATACTAACAGACGAGTTTGGACCCATCAAGTAAATTGCTTTTCTTTTTATGTTCGGAGTATGTTCCACAGGGCGCATATGAAAACAATGTGCGCCGTTGCACGATGCCGTACTTCCATGTAGCCGTCGGCTTGCACGAACAGCGTTCGTGGCAGGTGGTCCTCCCAATTACCGTTCTTTCCATTCCGACACCGAGATTTAAAAGGGTCGTTAAAGTCAACAAGTACATTGTTTTATGTTTTGTTTGGAATGTATTTTGGACGGCGCATATGAAAACACTGTTCGTGTGAATTTGGGGTTGAAGAATGCTCGCCTGAACCAGTCGCTCTGCCGGCCACCTTTGAAGGTAAGAAAACAATTAAGCGCATTCAATGGCACACGCAAATAGGAAACGAAACTAGGTAGTAATTATAGATCCACTGTTCTAGAAAAAAAACTATTACGTTTTTAATTGTGTGCAGTGTACTGGAAAAGCAACGACCATGTAGCCACATAGTGGGCTTCTACTGGCTCTTTTGTGTTAACCGACTAATATTGGTGGTTTTCTTTTGGGTTCGTTTATATCGTTGAAGGGACCATTGGCCTCCTGCGTTGCCCAGGATGCGCTGCAAAAAGTGACTTGAAACTGTTACACATGTAGAAGCGTGCTGCTCTGGTGCGGGACGCGATAACAAATAATATACAAAGAAACTAAAAAAAAGTGAAAGCCGTTTACAACTTTCTGTAACGCCGAATTGGAGCGCTGCTCTTGAGGAGGAGGAGGGAAGGGTACTCAGGGGAGGGTATGCCCTCCTCCTCCTCCTCCCCTTATTCTTCAATCTCCTCCGGGGGGGGGGGGGGGGGAGGTCACGTGACCCCGGGGGGCTCGCGCGGTGCATTATGAGACATTTCCCATAATGCACCGCGCGGTTACGCCGCGGCGACGGCAACGCCGCTCAAGCCGGAAACGGGCGCCTAAGAGCTGCGCTTTAGAAAAAGTTACGCCATCGCAGTACAGGCGAAAGCTAAGACGACAAGAGCGTGAACCAAGAAACGCCGTATAAAGGCTGAACTCCATAGAACGAAAAAAAAAAAAACACGACGATTTTCGCCCGGCGGCGTTCGTTCTGCGTGTGTCGTCAAGGGAAATAAAAGGCATCATGACTCCAGATGTTCTGACGTCATCACCCAGAGATAAGAGTCGCGCACCCTTGTGGTGGTGGTATGAATCTGGAACTTTAGAATGTCTTGCGGCGTTGAATCTTGCCAGTTTCGAACGTCGAAATGTGTTTTTCCGTTCTTCAGCACTACACAGAAAGAAGAAAAATTCCGAAGACACCTAAGCATTTCTAATGAGTTGTGAATGCGAAAACTTGAATGTCTTTCTTCCGCTCCCTTAGTTCATCTGCGGTGTACTGGCGTGGACGGCCAGGTTTTGCTACTGCCGAGGTAGCGTCCGGCGGCCGAGCGCGCTCTCTCGTGAAGTGGCCTCGCCGCGCTGAACTGGGGCGTGCAGCCTCTCCGGAGTTCGCCCGTGCAGACTTTGTACATCTGACCGGCGGCCGGGCAGGTGCGTGCGCTGCGCCGCCATGGAGAGGGCTTCTCTGGTGGTGTTCCTTGGAACTATGCCGCGCGAAAGCCAATGGGAGCATCGTTCCTTGAAATTATGACGCGCGTCAGCCAATGGGAGATTATCCATCAAATTTCTGCTACAGACGACTGGCTTCGCTCCATTGGGACAGGGGAAGGTGCCGTTTGGCGCAGCTTCAAAAGCTGATGACGTCGGTTCGCTCCATGGGGCAGTTCATGCTTTCGCATTAAAAAAGTTCAGCGAAGGCGCCACGAGTAGAGCGAGGCCCAATCAGGTGAGCTTGTGCTCCCCATAATGAGGGCGCCACAATTTATTGAAAGTTTCAGTGCGGGAGGCCTCTATTTCCCGGACCGACTCCGCTACCCAAGATTGTTTTTGTTTTTTAATCTACTCCGCTACCCAGTTGGTTGGGGGGAAAGGGCTGAAGCTGTAATAACTACTCATGCAATTTAACATGCGACTTTCGCGATGCAACTTGTTTTAACATAGACTTTTTTTTTTTACAGTTACTGATAGTATTTGAAGGCACATATGTTTTAAACGTAAACATATATTTTGTTATAGTATATTCCTTCCATAGGTACACATTCTCTTCAGGAATGCTTTTTGAAGATACAAAGCATGTGACATTCTGTTATGAATTCGTTTTTTCTTTTTACAAGTTACACGGTGTTTTTTTGTATAAGTTCGTGTGTCATGGAATGGGTTTCTCTGCCGTAGAATAGAGATCGGACGATATAATGCTTGGTGGTGGTCTAATGCAGCCAACAAATCTCGAGAGAAGTATGTAGAGGCCCAGGAAGCTTTCTCGAATTTGACATCAAGTTGATGACTACCGGGCACACATCTCTGATTGTTCTGAAGCTTGTGGGAATAAAGGAGGGAGGATTACGCACCTTTATGTCTGGAGACCGGTGCTCAAAGGGGAATCCGATGCCCGTCCCACCGCGCGGCCGACAGCTACCAGCGAGGGCGGTCGCCGCGCCGGGTTCGGCCAACGCCAGGCCAACAACGATGATCCCGGTATCCAACAGCGTTTATTGAGCACCAGGGGTCCCCAACAAGACACTGCGGTCAAGCGAGCCGTGGACACAGTGTACCCCATAAGGGGTAATTGCGAGCGGAGTCATCGCCGGTCGGACGAGCTCACGCCGCTACCCGTCGTCGCAGGAGTTCGGGGCCAGGGCTCTCGGCAGACGGACGTCCACTGGGGGGAGTGAACGCCGACTGTCAGAGCCTGGGGAAACGCTAGCGTTGCGTCATCGCCGGTCGGACGAGCTCGTACGCCGCGACTCGACCCGTTGCCCGGAGTCCAATCCAGGACTCCTCGACCAAACGGCCGTCCACTCGGAGTCGGAGGGCAGGCCGGACTCTCCCCCGCGATCTCGGTCGTCTCCAAAAACGGGAGACGTGCGGAGGAGGGCGAGAGAGTAGGCCAGCATGGTGACGTAGTCTCTCCGACATGATACGAAGTGACCGGGCTCGAAGCCGTGTCCGCTTCGCCCGGAACGCCCACGGCTTACGCCGTCTCGGGGGAGGGAAACCAGTGGCTCCCACAATCCCGGGGTTTGAGAGCCGGCGCCCCTTTCCCTGAAAGGGCTGCCAAATGTTTTAAGGAGGGGGGGGGGGGGGGGGATTGTGGGGGCCACTTGTTTCCCTCCCCCGAGAAGGCGTAAAGGCCCGTTCACACTCTTGCGACCTTGCGACCTGGCATTGTGGCGCCATCTATGCGGTGACCCTGGAACTGCATTTCACAAGAGCGAAGGTTTTGCGGGATTTCCGAGGTCAAATGTGCGTAATGCCCATAGAAAGGCTCGTTTATAACATCGACAAAAGTTTTTCGAGCCAAGAAAAAAAGGATAATGCGCGAGAGAAATAAAAAAAGTATCCCGGACCGCCGAGTTTACACTGCTACCCAATAGATGGCGCCAATGTGTCCTCTGGTTTAAGAAGTTTTAAGGAACCCAGGTTACAACTCAGGACAGTATTTTCTATTGAATGATACGTCTAAAAATTCGAAAGATAAATACATCAATTTAAGAAAGCATGCCAGTCTGGGCGTTTATTGAGATGGTCAAAAATACATTTCATAGATGTGATACAGTTTCTATAAAATTCGACTTTGTTGTCCGCGGAGCGTCAACATTTCTGTCGATGATTCTCGCTTTCCAGAGATTATGCAAATCCATAAGTCTAAACAGATCATAAGGGGAACTCTCATTTGGGTTTAAAGGTATAAAACGAATTGTGTAGGTATTTATATTAAAATGTTTTTTTTTCAGAGTTCTTTGTAGCACATCCCAGAAGAGGTAAGCATCAGCGCAAAAAATAAAACAATGCTATAGTTTCGGGTTGGTTGCAAAGGCGGCAATTCACTGACCACAGAACGAAAATTCTTTTTGCTTGAAGCCAATGCTTGACAGGTAATGGGAAGTGTGAAGTTTAAAAAAGAAAAAAAAAAGTTTTTGCAGAAGGTGACATTCGCATTTTCTTCACACGTTTAAAGACATCTTGTTCTGGACCGTTACTAAATATGTTTCAATACAAAGCTACAAGAAACACAGCGTCAGTCAGCTCAGCATAATTGTTTTTCGTAGAACTGTATATAAATACTAAAATAAAACTGGTTTTCAAAAACTCATTCGCACTAACTACCCCTCCGAGGAAGCTGAAAAGACGCAATGTGCCCACAGGCACTGATAAGTGCCTGTGGGCATGGTAAAACTTCTGAAATTCTGTCTGCGGGTAAATTCGGAGAAAATGATGCAGTTCGGAAGAACATAAAACGAGCAACCCTGTTTTAAAAATAGGTGAATCGGTGAGCCCAAGTTTTCCTGTATCAATGGAGCGAAAAAGGTTATCTCGTTGCATGGAGTTTCAAGCGGAACCCCAGACGAAAGTCGCGAAAACTCTATGGAATTCTGGAATCTGGCCTCTCGCACAGCAAATCACTTGGAGCACGTACCAGCATTTAGCTACAAGGAAAATCCTTGTAGCTAAACAGTGGACGGTTATCGCTTCTATTCCGCGGAATAGAAGCGATAACCGTCCACTGTAGTGCTGGAAAGTGCACTGAAGCAAGAGGTTCTTAGTAAAGAGCAAACAAAAGAGGGGATGAAGGACACCCTTGTTTAACAGGTGATTGTAAATTTATAGGAGTCGAGAGTGAAACCATTAACAAAGACGGGTAGCCCAGCTTCGGTAACAGTTCAATTCCTTTCAACAACGTTGGTCCCGGTTTTATGTGTCTAAGAATGGCGAAAAGAAAGTCATGGGATACGCGATCGAAGGCTTTCGTCAAGTCTACTTGAACTATGGTGACATGGTCGTTACGTCGAGTACAGCTCTCTACGACCATGCGTAGAGAGTAGCGGCGAGTTAGTCTCTGTAGATGAGAAATTTAGCCAGTGCAGTACAACCGCTAGCCTGGGGTCTCTAACGTGCACCACGCTGTAGTGATACACGACCGCACGCCGGTACGATGCTCATCCAGATCGAAAGGGGCAGGGGTGGGAATTGAACCCAGGGTCCTTGGGTTCTGCAGCGCGAGCTTTCGCTCCACGTGCTCCGAGCTGGTGTGCGCTAGCCAAGAGGAAACGAAACTAGGTAGGAATTATAGATCCACTGTTTTAGAAAAAAAAAAGCTATTATGTTATTAATTGTGTGCAGTGTACTGGAAAAGCAGCGATTATGTAGCAAAATAGCGGGCTTCCACTGCTTTTTTGTGTTTTCCTACTGGGTTATTTTTATACAGTTAAGGCGGTGCAACGATATTCAATTGGAATGTTTTTCACTTTAGACGAGCTTAATGGCACTAGTGGGACTCAAGGTTACTCGCACGCAACGCCACTGGCCAAGAAACTCCTTTGTTGCGGTGTAATTTCAGAGACAAAAGCGATCACTCCTTTGCAAAATTTGATGACGTTTGATGACGTAAAGTGGGGATCGCAGTACACCCATATGACGATATTTGAATGCTGTTCATAGATTGGACCCGAGCATTGCGTGAGCACTCGATTTGGGCTCGTGATAATTACTTGCTCGAGAAGCATTCGGGTAGTGGCCCTTGTCCAATCGCTGCAACGACGACTAAAGCCGAGCCATAACAATGTCTGGAACTCAGCACGTGTCCTGTGCTTTGCAAAACCCATAGCCACGCGCTGCAGCGCGTGGCTATGATCAAATTGGCGGCATATAATCGGCTCCAGAACGTGGCCGCTTGTTCTGGCGCGAGTTGAGGGGGGTGAACGCTGCTTGTTTTTCTTTACATTTTTACTGGGACTTCTATGAGTGGGGTGAAAAACGAACGCGTGTTTCATAGGTCATTAACGTCACGAATCCGTTCTAAGCGGTATTTGCGCAAAGTACAAAAATTGTTGCATTGCCCCTTTAAGTGGCCGTTGGCCTCTTGCGTTGCCCAGGGGGCGCTGCAAAAAGACTCTGGTTAGGACTTTTTGGTTTTGGTAGGTACAAACTTGAGCGTCTCATACTGTTACACATGTACAAGTGTGTCTATTAAAGTGCGTAATGCGATAACAAAAAAAAAAATGTTTACGGCGTCGCAGCACAGGTCAAAGCTAAGACGATAAGATCAAGAACCAAGACACGCCTTACAGCCAGCCGGCAACAGCCAGGCGGCGCCGGCAGAGTGAGAGCCCACGGTTATACCCTGTCTGGTTGTAACTTGGCAAAGGGGGAACGATAAGCCCCACATCGCGTGCCGACGGCTTCGATATGCGCTAAATATACGAGCGCAACGGACACATATTGGAGCATGACGCAGTGAAAAGCCTGATACTTCTTCGCAGTAAAAGCGCACTCCGGTGATACGTAGTCAAGTTTCCGATTGGCCCACCAGGGGCCGTAGCTTCCGCCTTACTGGTATGTTATGCGATCAGGGCTTCCTGGTCTACTCAGTATTTCTTGCTTCAGACACTAGGCTAAGCGCGCGCCACCACAGTAATAGCTCAAGTTTGAACAATGCAGCCGCCACTCCAGGCATACCCACTATTTCTTGCTTCAGTCGCTAGGTAGCGCCAAACCATACATATCGCGCGAGACGGCTGAGCACTTGATACTCTACTGTAAAGGGCTTCACCCTATGCATACCGAAGACAACATAGATTTAATAAGGTCATTGGGGTTTAGAGAGACAGCGAAGCAAAAGTGGATTTCAAGACAGTAGAGATTACCAAGCAAAGATTAAGTGAAGGGTGGCAGAAAGCGAGAGAAACTAGGCATTTTCTTATTAACTGATGGCAAGGGGGATTTATAGCCTCACTTTCTTTTCAGTACGGAGTGAATATAGTTTCATATTTAAATATTCTAAGCTTAAAGGGTAAGACAAAATGGCTAGGTGGCGTAAGCTACCGCCCGATCCAAAGGGCTCAGCCGTATTCATCCATCCATCCATCGCCAGGCGGCGTTCGCTCTGCGCGTGTCGCCAGGAGAGTGGCTGTGCGCCGCGCTCAAAGGGTACGCGCCGCCGGGCGAGGTTCATCGGTTCTTCGCCGCAGATTCGCACCATGAAGTTCAGCCTTAAAGGGACACTGCAAGGAAAAAAATGTGTCTCTAAAGGGCATAGATGCGACAGGTGTTTTTAAAAATAACTTTTCCGCAAAAAAAAAAAAAGGAATCGCGCACTATTTACGCCGTTAGACGCAATTAAGGCAGAAGGTGGAAATCGCAGACCGCTAAACCTCCGCCGTGCTTACAAAGTGCTTACATCTCTCGTTGGCTGGAGAGATGCCTTGGTGGAAATTTTTATCTCCGTGCCGTAACAGTAAGGTAACAAATCTTAGACCCCCCCTGCCCCTCTCTCACTCACTTCAGTTCGCCTCCCGCAGAGCCGTATATTGGGAGAGTTTGGCCAATGGGCAGAGCAAAGTCCGCCGCCAGCACCGAATACTCCCCCCGCGTTATGGTGCATTACACTGGAAGCGGATCCGCGTTCGCGAAGCGGCTGCGAACGAGATTGTATAAAGATCCAGTACAATTGCACGCGCATTTGATGTCATCAAATGTGCGTGTAATTGTACTAAATATTTATACAACCGCGTTCGCAGCCGCTTTGCGAACGGATATCCGCTTCCAGTGTGCGCCATTAGAGCGTAAACTAAAAGTGCGACACAGCATCGACCATCAGCAGACCGCGACGTCACAATGTTGGAAACAACATTTAAAGGGATAGTGAACCAAGGAATTTTAGTGTCCATAATAAGTGGCGCACATTCTTTCCACGAGACAGCAGCCGCCGGTGTGCGCGAGCACACGCAAGAAAAATGACGTCAAAGACCTCCATTCGCGGTTAAGATGACAGTGAAATGTATGGGCTTCGAGCCAAAGGAGAATAAAGACAAGTTCTTCATCTACACAGTGGTGTCTGGTGTAAAAGGTAAGCGATTAATTGGTCTAACAAGCCGTAGGTTTCACTTTTAGAGATGAAAAGCCTGTATTTATTCTCCTTTGGCCCGAAGCCCATGCATTTCACTGTCCTCTTAAATGCGAATGGAGGTCTTTGACGTCATTTTCGTTGTGTGTGCTCGCGCACACCTGCGGCTGCTGGCTCGTGGAAAGAACGTGCGCCACTTATTATGGACACTAAATTCTTTGGTTCAGTATCCCTTTAAAGCGTGAAATAGAAGCGTTCAATTCAGCATCTCGGTGACAGCTTGGCTGGGCGGGCTTGCTATAGTTCGTTTCACGTTATGTGCGAGCGAAGCCAACGCTACAAGCGCGAGCATGCTGCTTGTAACAGCGCCTGTAGTGCACGAGCGCACGTGCGAAACAGGAAAGCTCAGAGCGTTGGGCTCGCGCTTCTAGCTTTGACTCACTCGCACATAACGTGAAACGAAAGTATAGAACAGGTCTCAGCTGAGACTGCTTGATAGAAACCACGGTTTAGAAAACAGAGCAAAGAGTGGGGGGGCGCGCGAGCGCTCTGCGGACGTGGCGTTGAGTAGCGCTCAGCTCGCGCGCTGGCTTTGGAGTGCTTTCATTTCCATAAAGGCCCGTTCACACGATGATTTTTCT
>JABSTQ010000797.1:0-61260 GCA_013358835.2 Ixodes persulcatus
GCTGTAGCATACTGTCTGGTCACCCTTTGACCACTTCCACGTTCCAGCACTAGGCACAATCAGCCGCCCAATTAAAGTGCAACCTTGTTGGTGCTGTGGTCATGCCTAGGACCGGCTTACTCACTCTCTCCTCCTCAACAAAAAGAACTCCTTTCTCCCCAATGACTAAAGGATGTGCGCTGGCCGGGTTCATCGGAAAGTTCAAGCCTCATCTTTGCGCATAGACCATGGTGTCTTCGTAGGACATGATTGCTTTGTCGAACTGCAGAAAAGTATTTTTTCGGTCAAAGCAAGAGTGCTGCCAAGCAAAACGGGGTCATCGCCATCAGCAAAAAGAAAAAAACTCTCAAAGCTTCATTTGCACCCTAAGAGAAGAAAAGAGAATTATAGACACCTCTTGAACTCATTGATACATTGAGGCAACCCTGTAGTATATGCTTACTTCTGTTTGCGACCCAAAAAAAAATGAGTTACTTTTGATCCCTCAGATAAAGTGTGAGCATATAATGTGTAGTGTGTGCGGTGGGCACCTGAAATGCCTACACGCTTACCCAGCAGTGCCAGCAGCTGCTACTGCACTCTTCTTGATAGCATCTTCTCTATCTGGAGCCCCTGCTCCAGGTTCACAACCCTCTGCTTTGCCGACCTCAGGTTTTCAACCAGTCGGGCATGCTCCGCAAGCGACACAGTAGACGTCCTGTATTCGCCACCCACTGCAGGGGACGGCGACATCTCAAACTGGAAAAGAATAAGGTCCAGGTGTTTCGATATTCATTTAATATAAGCTTCCAACACAGGATTGAGACAGACATAGTTCCCACTAGATTTCCACCCCCCCCCCCCATATTTTTTAGGTGTAGGTTTCAGCTCTATACCTGCGATTGCCCCCTCCCCCTGAAAAAATGCTTCCAGATGCCCATGACCATATATCCGGTACTCACAGTCATTTCAGGAAATAATTGCTGTATTGTACATAAACTCGGAGATACTTTGTACTTGGAATCTAGTACTTTTAAATATGATAGCATTTATAAGCAAACCCTATGCACCTTAGGCGTCCTCTGGTTCGTGGATTTGCAACTGCTTTTGAAAAGAGCATGCGCCAGCACATTATAATTCAGAAAAGAAAAACATGCCACCGGCACTGTGCCTCAAACCCACAACTGTTGGGGTCTAAGCCGGGCATCGTATCCGCTTCACCACGAGCACACATAGGTAAGCATTTGCGAAAGAGTTACTGAGTGCAGGCAAGAGCTGTGATGATGCGCGCGCCAGTGTCTCAACGCCGTTGTTGCCATAGCAATGTGTGTCACATCTGGTCGCAGTCGCACATAGCCACACCTGAGGAGAGCTGTGTGGACCGACTTCAGCATCATCAATCGTTGTCGGTGAGCGAAAGCAGGTCTCGCCAGAGGAACGTCTACGCAAGCGTGCTCAGGCACAGCGACAGCAAAGTGCCTAGGACACTTCGGAACAACATGAAACATGTTTGTTGAAAGCTGGAGAGGAAAGTAGCAAGAGGACCATCGAAGCGGATGAAAAGATTCAAGAGAGGAAACTTCGGCTGTAACGCAAGCAGGACGCCTAACAAATGAGGACGTCTTGCGACAATGGAAAGGAGATTTAACTTCGTGTACAGCGAGATTGAGACTTGGAGCAGGTGAAGACGTCTCGTAAAACTGAAAAGGGTCAAATTAAGATATAATGCAATCGAGACACCAAGCAGGAGAGCGTCTCTTAAAATTGAACAGGAACAACTTCGGCTACAGCACAATCAAGACCAGGAGTGGCCAAGCTGAGGCTCTTAGTGTGTTAAAGTGCAGCTTGCAGTCCACTTGCATAGAGCTTATCTACCCACCGGATCTGTGTACCAGAATAGCAAGCAATCTAAAGAATGTCGATACAAACAGTCCTGACCAGCCATAATGAATGGACACAATTACTCATGAAGCGAACAAAATGCCAGATATTACTTAGCCTAACAGTGCAATTTTATCCACAATTACTGCCCACTGGTAACGGATGTGAAGTATGCTGCAGATTTGAAAAAGGGGCACAAAAGACGAACATAAGGCCCCTGGTTCTGAACAGAGTCGAAGAATGAGGTAAGAAAAACAGCCTAAAGGCGCACATATACCTCAAACCTTGAGTTCAATATCATAGGGATGGCCATGTGCTTCTTTTTCAAGGCAGCAACCAGCTCATCTCGTGTCTCCGTAAAACAAAACATGCAAATTGAGTTACGTCTCAAAGTTGAAGTGTTTGTCCCCCTTTCCTCCCCCCCCCCCTTGTATCGGGGTTTATAAATATGACCGTTCACGAGCTAGCCTGCGCTATAACCCTTGTTGCAACAAGTCTTTTCTTCGATATTTTTACAAATTAAATGCACCACCTAGTCAAATTTATGTGGTAAATTTGTCGTAGCTTACAAAGCCGATTTGTTGCGATTTATTTTAAGTGCCGTGGCTGCCATCTGGAGCGCCCTGTAGTTCAACAATGTAAAACCCTTTGCTTTCGCCACCCAGTTCTTTACAAATCGGGTGCAAGGACATACACATGCCTTGCAAGTGACGTCAGGCTAATGAAGGACGGGGCCCCGCACCGTAGTGGTTGACTTCACACCGCGCGGATGCGCTTACTAAGGCGTAGGACGCCGCTAACTGCCCGTACATGCGCTGACGTGCACCATATTTTCAACAAAGGTACCTAATTGTGTTACATGTGAACTTGGAACAAAGTGCCGAGCTTACGGTGATGGCGTTTAGCCAGTACGTGCGGAATTTTTCGGCGTTGGTGCGATTGCGCAACGAGCAGAAACTTTCGATATGCCGCCGACAGTTCTGACGCAAAAAACTGTCGCGTCAAAAAAAAAAAAAAAGCTTATTTTCGCGTTTTAAACTTTGACGAGCGGCTCTAGGAGTCGCTTGTAGAAAAATTGGTACGATTTTGCGAAATACTGGTAAACAACGCTAGGTTACTGTCATATCTAAACACTGAACCAAGGGTAAATCAAATAACGGACAAGGCAACTCTCATTGCCTCGGGGTTTATAGTATTATGTTTCCTAACCGGCTCGCCTGCATACTTTCGCTCCTTGAAAAGGTTACCGTCTCGCGGACGGCACGAACCGATGCCCCGGCGGTGGCGTATCGGCGAGCTTCCACACGGGGGCCGCCGCCGACCGATCGCCGTCTGGCCGGGCTCGCGGCTCGACACTGGCCCGTACTCGGCCGGGAGCCCCGAAGGTGCGCTCGAAGCGTGGAGAAGGCGTTATGTAACGAAAGGCAAAGGCCATCTACACAACGAACGGGCAAAAGCCGATGCAAAGGCGTGCGCAAACGTAAACAACGGTAGAAAAGTGCCGCCGTCGCTCGCCGCTATGAAAAGCGTTCCGCAAACTCGGTAATGAGCGGCCGCATCCCTTTCCTGCCGCTCATACTTTCTCTAACTTGACGGCTACTTTGTCTCGCGGAGCATGCCGCCGAAACGATCGGTCGATCGTCGAGGTACGCAGTAATTGCTACAGCCGAGCGCGGCGCAGTTTACCATTGCTTTCGCTGCGAAGGGCCGCCGAGTCAACCACCAGCATGGTGCTTACCGGCGTTCGACGTCATCATGCGACGTAGGTGCAAGGCATGTATTCGTGCCACCAAATTTCGCAAATTCTAGACGCCGGAACGGGGAACGCCGGAACGGGGGCCCACCAAAGTTCCGCTTTCCACGTGTCCTTAAGTTTCGCTAATTTTAGGGGCTCGCGAACATTAACGGTTTCGAGCCCGTGATGCATAGAAAACAACTTACCACTCCCCGGCGCACGCTCCAGTAGCCTTCCAGTTAGACGCTTTTCGGCAGGTTGCAGTCGAAGTCGTCAACGCTCGCCGGTTTGAACTTCTTGATACAGTTCACGCTGGCTACTACCTTCGCGCCATAAACATAATTCACGTTCGCGTAGTTACATATTGACACGAATACACACCCGTCGAGATAGCCCTAACGTCCAGGCGGCTTTAGTCCAGAGCACGGTGGTCTTTACGGTGGAACAGAGCACTGGCCACCTGGCGTGCGCGGCGTGCACTCCGTGCACGGTGTGGGCAACCTTGGTGTGGGTTCGTAAGGATTGGATTGGATTAAAATAACATTCTGCCTTAGTTTATATTAGTACATTATTACTCAAAATATTTTTAAAACATTTAAAATGATAAAATATATAATTTTTAGTTTATTTCATATTAAAAAAAAAATATTGTTTGTCCGGCATCGGTTGTTATCCTGCAGTCTGGCTGCCAGCCACAAAATCCAATCCAATCCGATGGGAAAAAAACGAAACCGAAACTACCGCGTTACAGGGCTCGAAGGTATGCTGAAAAGCAAACTCCCGTTTATCTCGGCTTCGCTTCCCATGGATTTGATTTTCGCATTTTATGACTTTATATATGCATGTCATAAAATGGTTGAGTTTGATAGCTGAAACTGTTAAATTTGAAATGGCCTAATTTGTGATTTTCTGAATAAAATTCTTTATTAAAAAAATATCAGTTTCGCGGTGCGCGCGTTCACGACGATGTCTGATAATTTCTGGTTGCGTTAATTGCATGGTGTATACAGGTAGAGCCTGTACGAGGTTACCGACCGCCGGTTTAAGTGTCGGCGCCGGTAAGGCGTTACCGGTCGCTCCGATACGTGGTTGTTGGCGGCCGCGCATTGATTACTGGCCACCGGAACGTTATTGCGGCCCACCAGTGTGGCGTACCGGCTTCGCCTGTCCGTGTTCACTCGCCGGCTGTACATGATATGGGAAGCCGGTACAGCGTATCGGCTTCGCCAGTAAGTGGTTACCGGTTACCGGTGTGGCGTACCGGCTTTGTTAGTTCGTGTCTACCGGCCGCCTGTACATGGTATGGGCAGCCGGTTCGGCGTATCGGCTTCACCAGTACGTGGTTACAGGTCGCCGGTACAGAGCTACCGGTTTCCGATACGAGAATACAGGACTCCGGTATGAACCGGTATGGACCGGTATACGTTTCTACAGGATTTTTCAGTAGGGTATTGCTCGTTTGTAACTCCTCGGACAGCCATACAAGAGAGGAGATAACTTGAAAGTTGTGCGCAGTTCCTATTGCCTCCATCGTGCCCAGGGAGTGGCTCTCTTTTACCGTGAATGCAAGATAAAATATAATTGAAAATAAATTATAATTACAGTCGTAAAGCAATGTAAAATCGCGTATATAATATAGGTTCCACTCAATAATTCGGACTCAAATTTCTATTTATCAAAACTCAAGAAGTTCCGAAAGTGAAATAAAAGATTATTTTTCATCCGAATAACAACAAAAAAAACGAGGCAGCTTGAAGCATTTCGGTCATCGTCGTGAAGGTTAGGTGCATATGCACTCGACTCATGCGTTTCTTCATGCGGCCGACGTCTTCTGGACCCTTCGATGTCAGCCCCGCCTCTGAGGGCGAGAACGTCAACAAGAGAGTTTCAACGGTTTCGGTGTGACAGGTTAAACAGTGGAAGCTGTGGCATATGTGAACCAATTGGAGCGCGGGGATAAGGCATGTGAGGAGTCAACTCCGGTGTGGACATCGCATTGACACCAATAAAGCACATTTATCGAACTTGTTTTTGTGTACATTCTTAGTATACAAAGCTTTAGTTCCAATATATTCTGACAATTTGGGGAAAATAAAGAAAGTACCTTTGAAGTAACTGTCCCAGTACCTAGGTACAATTTTAACCGAGAACATTGGTACGTTTCTAGGTACGTTTTTGTTTGAGTAACTGTAACAGTATTTTAGGTACACTTTTGTGGCAACTTTCACGATCCTGCTCGTGGCCAGCTATATCAATGCCTTTCGTTTACGGATTTGTTCGAGCATTTACGAGGCTACATAACAAAACGCTATATCCAAGTGAATGTTTTCGATTCGTGAAAAAGCTCCTCAACCTAGATCTGCCGAAGTCAATCTTGTCTCCTAAGAGCGCTGCTACGTTGAGGAATACGAATGCGCTGGGGCCAGAATATCATAGCACATCTGGCTGAAAACTTTCTGTATCTGTGCAAGTAATCTAAGCCCAAGCTTGTGCCCAAGTGTTGTTTCAGGGCATATGCTCATGCATGTAAAGAGAAAGTTTCTGGCTGTGGCCAAGGCACGATTCCACGGAGATTTTTGTCCGCGAATAACAACAATTTCAAACAGTTAGAGCTGTGCACAAAGTAAGACAAACTAAAAGTCGAATTCTGTGGAAATTCTCTAAGGAAATTAGCTGTTGCCTATTAAACAAGAGACAAAAAAACTGAGGCTTCTCCGTCAATTGCTGCTATTTCGTGTGTGGTAAGTTCTGGCTTAATTTGCGTTGACATTTTGTCAGGCCGTCGTTCGACTGGAAGAGATGCCAGCTTCAGATACTGACTTATATCAGCGTTACGGTACTTTCCAATTAATTCCCGACACATCAAAATACCTTCTGTGAAAATGGACATATCAGCATACTCACTTCAGGTCGTGCAAAGTGTGGCACTTTTACCCCATATGGAAGGTCATTGACTAGTTATTGGACTGGATACTGAATACTACACAGGGTCAATCTTTATTGTTTTATTCATAGTCCAAACATGAAACAGGCAATGAAAGTCATTTGGAATGGTAACGAGGGACTCATAGTTTAAATATATATAAAATTATCTATATGGCATACATAACTGGTGTTTCTCAAAGCCTGAACTGAGATTATAACATCTTAATCATACCGCTTGAAATGAATAAAAATCAGCTCAAAACAAACAGTATGTCCCTATTTGTACTCTACCAATTTTTGTATATTTTTGCAGGAGCAGAGGTGTAGGGCAGAAATGTATCCGAAATAATGGTACGTCCATATAAACCTCTCACTATATCCCTTTACGCCGCCAACTTCCGTCACCCATTCTCCTCCCACAACTTCAGACCCCCCTGCGATTGAGCATGTCAAGGTTAAAAAGCCTTGCAGTAAAGCCAACTTGAGCAAATACCCTTAGGCCAATTCGGATCTATGTATGTGGGTTTGAACACTTCAATCGAAAATACATCAAGAAAGAAAACGTTTTCAGTAACCCGGGCTTCAAGGGATACTGAACCAAAATTTCGAGCTCACAAAGCAAGGCAGGACGAATAGTTGGGACGCTGCAAAACCCCAAAACATTACTCATACAGAGATATCTGTAACGGATCGCCGTACGCCGTATTTTTTTGGAAAAGTGCACGATTGAACACGACCGACGATAGTAGTCACGTCACGAATCCCATTCCGTCTCCTCCTTGCTAGGTCCCGTCGAGCTGGTGAACCGAAGCTAGGAAGAGGAAAGCAAGGCCGCTTCCCCTCATTCTCATATTCTCCCGGAGGACAATGACGTCAAAGAGCTCGCTTGCTCGCGCCCTTCTTTTTCATAAGTACTGTCCTCCGTTTGAAATATCGGTGTATGAGTGATGTATTGGAGTTCGAAGCGTCCCGTTCAACGCTTCTAGAGCCTTATCTAGTGAAATTCAAATTTCGGTTTAGTATCCCTTTATAGACCAATTTGCAAAATAGTTTTCAACCAGGGTAAAAATCCTCCCCGCCACAATTTTCATTTCTCCCCGACCCACTGCTATCTTGACGACGGGGGACTCCTTTTGTTGCTGCATCTTGGAGCCGGATAAGAAGGGAACTTGTCCGGGTTCATCCAGCCCCAAGATGCAGCAACAAAAAAGACTAGCCCCGTCGTCAAGTTAAAAGTGGGAAAGAGGGAAATTGGAAGGGTGGCAAAGACCATTCTCACACTGGTTGAAAAGTATTTTGAGGGTCAGCCTTTAATCTATGGCGAATTCTTTTCTTTTGCGAAATTCAATTATTGGAATAAAAATAACTTGTACAGATTAGTAAAATACAAAAAAAATTAAAATCGTGAAAATAAATAAATCAGTGAATCGAACATACACAGGCCTTCAGCCGAATAAAATTTAGTCAGAATAATTTATGATGAATCCTAAGACACAAGGCCCCAAATGTGTCACCACAACGTCAAAAATGCTATGTTCTGTCTTTTTTTCTTTGTATTTATTACGTAAAATATTCCAAAAAGTAGGGGTGTGCGAATATTCGCCATTTTCGAATAACGATTTGAATATTACCCTATTCGATTCGTTAATCGAATCGAATAATAATTCTCAAAAGTTTCGAATACTTTTCGAATATTTCCGAATAGTCGTTACGGTGTCGCGCCGCAAGATTCCCTTCACAGGCGTCCCACAACGCGCCGGCACGCCTGCAATACGTGCCCGCAAGATGGCAATACGTACCATCTTCTCCTAGACAATGATTGTCATCATCGGCAGCAGCCGTCCCTCTTTATACGTACGTCGCTGTTGCCTCCATTAGGGACCACTGTGTTAAGTATAACTCGCATGTAAGCGATTTGCCGAGAGACGAGACAGGCGACGTCGACCCGCTTCGCTGTCGTTCGGTCAGTCGCGTGATGAGGCAAGCCGCATGGAAGTGGCGTGAGCAAGTGACCAAGGCGATGAGGACGTTTTCTAGAAATCTAAACACCGAGCGACGCGACGAGCGACAGTGAGAAAACTCCGTCGCTCGCTGCTGACCTCGTTGCTGTCGCTCGTTTTGTCGCTCTCTAAATCGCTTACATGAGGTTCAGCATTTAGGGACAGCTTTCGCACGAGATTGCTCGTGCACGCTTTCGGAAAGCGTGTCGTGGAGACGTTTCAGAACTGGTTGCAACGGTACCGCCGTTCTGTGTAAGCGAAGTAGAAGTGGTAGAAGCAGGAAGTTGTTCGAAGAGAAAGCGCACTAGAGCGGGGAAGCTTTTGGCCGCTCCCATGCAATCAATTGAAGAAGACACAACAGCTGCTTGTGTCGAGTCTTTCCCAACACTTTCCATGGTTGTTCCACTTGTTCAGTGTGTGAAGATGTTGCTTTTTAAGCGCGCAAGTAGGTAGATCAAGACATTGCGTTTTCCCAGAATCTTCTCAGATCAGTGAAAATAAGGTTCCTGGACGTAAGCACACAGGCACATAACGCCCTTGCCACATTCCTTGATCCTCAATTCAAGGTCATCTGCTACAACAAGGAATAAAAAGATAATGTAGAGTTCCTACTAAGTACAATGCTTCAGGATGTACCAGGCTCAAGCGAACTGTGATTTTATGCTCAGCATCCGCGTGAACCGTGATATTATGTTTAGCATTCTAATATTTTATTAGCTTTTGTCTCTATTTAAATATATATAGTTGAACTCTAGTTATTATTGTCTTGCTGCGATTTTACAATAATTTTAAGAAACGTTTGGAACAATAAATTTAATTTATAATCTCTTTGCTCTACTTTAATAGCTGTCTACTTACTATTCGGAAACTATTCGAAACTTATTCGATTCGTATTCGTATTCGATTCGGTCCCACAATTATTTGATTCGTATTCGATTCGGTTTCAAAAATCACTATTCGCACACCCCTACAAAAAAGCCTAGTTTATAAACAATAAATAGATCATGCCTTATATATGTGCAAGAAAAATTACTATGGTTGTTTTCGTTGTTACCTATATACAACAACCGACAGAACTGTGTACAAAAATTAAGCAGACATTCTGTAGCATTTCTTATTCCTCTTCAGAATGTTTGTGGGGAAAGTAGAAACACTTTAAAGAGTAGCTTCTTTCACTACAGAAGTTTAGATATATAATCTATTTTTGAGTCAGCTCAAAATGCTCACCCCGGCAAGCATGTTCGATTTCAAATGGAACCACCCCCCAAGGTCTGTGACATTCAATATTCATTATTTCGCATGAACACCGTGCGACATATGCTCGTTTCAAAAAAGATTATTGCAATTTGTTCCTGCTTTTTTTTTGCTTTTAACTAGAGCTCTCACTACAAGCTTATTTGAATGGTAAAACGGGGTTACCTGAGGCGCCAGTTGTACAGTAAAACATTGTGTTCTTCAGCGCAGGTTTTGAGAAAAGCTTAAAACAGTATCATTGTCACATTTCTGCTAACTGTGTCACGTGGTGGGTGACACAGTTAGAGATATCGCAGTATTGTTTTGTTGAAGTGTAATATTTTTTCTTTGTTGTCCATTTTGTAATCTGCGGAGCCAGGCAAACAAGCCCCTGAGGCTTCACCTGCCTCGTTATTGTGTGTTTGTCAACTTACGTGACAAATCAAAACAATGTTCAATGTTCCAATTATTTTGATCCCGCAGAAAAAAAAAAAAAGCTGGCGTAGAAACAAATTAACAAGATCAAGCCACTCGGTTACGTAAGCGCGGGGCAATGTATTTTAATAACTCACGGTGGGAAGGCGTAACCGTAAGTCTTGACCTCGTCCCGTTTTCTATACATGTCCCACCAGATTGCTTTCATTTTGTATATCTTGGCCCTGCGTTTTACGGTCCTCTCCACCGCCTTGTTGAGATTAAAGTTATCTGGTTTCCCTGCTGTTAAGGGAAGCAGCAATTACGCAGGGTTTAGTTATTGCAATGAATAGACAGTTCAAATTAATATCTCCAGTTGTAAGACCAAGTTGTCATTACATACTCAACTCCGCGGCATCATTTGGTACATAATTCCAGGCATGGCACAAAGATAATAAAGGCATCAGTAGGAATTTCTGGCTTCGTACTTTGCCATGCTAATATATATTTTAACATTTTGAATTAATTCGTCATGACATATTAACGTTGTAGTTAAGACATGTTGAAATATGTTCGTCCAAACATAAGCCTAAATAAAATATATGCGACTGAATGTGACGAGCTGCATTACCGCTCTTTGCATTTTCCAACCATACGTTGCTCCGACATCAAAAGTGGTGCCATCAGCGTGCAAATATCGATTTACCGCTTCCGGTCTTGAACAAGCTTTGAACTGTTTTCAAGACCGGAAGTTTTTGGGTTCCCAAAATTTCCGGTCTTGTTTTGAACTGTTTTCGAAGTCCAGTCTACGGATTATGTATTTGAAGTGGTCGCTTATAACACCGCCACAACTCTTTTAGGTGTAGAGGAAAAATACGTACACAATTAAAAAGCATACCAAAACAGGTAGTAGGCGAGGGTAGCATGCAGTCTTGTACAGTCGTAACGCGCTCACTCACACTCAAGTGGAAATGCCTGACGTATGTTTTGTCGATCACTCAGGATTCACTCATTTAAGTGCGAAACAAAGAACTGCTCTGTCATCCACACCTCAGATGAATTTTGAATTGCTCTTCTGAATTTAGCGCACATTTTTCGCCGTGGTGTTTCGCCTTTCTTTGTGTTAGCAAAATTCTAGTGACCGTTTAGCAAGAAACAAAGCCTCTTCTATTCTAAATGTTCTCAGTGTTCGTGAATTTAAGATCATGTAATAAGAGATAACTAGGGCTCCGTGTTTTCGGAGTTTATTTTTCGTGAAATTCGGAGGGTGTTTTCGGGGCTTATTGTTTAGCGAAAATTCGGTGTTTATCGGAGTTTATTTTTCGTAAATCCCCAATTCTCCGAAATTCGGAGATTAATTTCACAGTGTTTCTTATTAAAAAAAAAATAAATATTAACCGGATGCAGACGTATGCCAGAGGAAAAATAAAACGCGCTTGTATCAATTAAGATTTCTTCAGTTAAATTTGGCGTTCGTGTCAATGGCAATACTAATTTGTCACACAACAAAAGTCACAAACAAGTGTGGCTTTGATAAACGTCGATACCTAAAAATCAATAAACTGCCGGAGGTAGCCGCAAGGAAGCTCGTAGTCATCCCATCAATCTATCCCATGGCCGCGCGAGGTGGAGTGGATGTAATAGGGAAGTTTCAACTGCCCCTCTTCCCTATTTTATACAATCTTTATGGTCCATAGCTTTCACTGTCACCCCCAAAAATATACCCTCTCCTTTCTCTAAATCCCAAATCCCATGGGCCAAACTGGAAATCAAAAGAGTGGCTTTTGTCGTGACACGAATGGTACGATGACCTGTTTCCCTGAACCAACCTTGACGAGACACGCCGTAAGATTCCTTTTTGACAACGGTCCGAGGCTTGAAAAATAATTATGGTGTAATTTTCCCAGGACCATTGATCCTGTGCTGCTCAAATAGTAAAAAAAAAAAATACTTTTTCTTTTTTTTTGTTTGGGGGGGGGGGGGGGGGGCACATAGCAATTAAGTTTATCGGATTAATCCGCATCGGCAAAAATTTTACCGGCGGGTGTTTTTCGGACTTTTTCGGATTTCTCCGAAAACACGGAGCTCTAGATATAACTAATAAATGTATTGTGGACCGCCCCAAGTTAGAAGTCAGTAGAAATATAAAACTCATGACTGCAAGAAAAGGAAGCGAAGTACGAAAAACATAACCTTCAAAATGCAATCTCAATAATAATGGTTTCACAAATTTTATTTATTTTAGCGTATGAAGCGTTAGTTGTGCGTCTCGGAGAAACAAATGAAATATGCGTAATTTAAAGTGCTCAAGATCTGTCTGATCTTCGGTTCCTATTCGCCGTTTTATGCCAAACTGTTTCTTTATAAAAATACAGATAGATATTCCGGGTTTGATTCATGAATACAAGAAAAAAATCATTTTCATGGGCAATAAACATTTATTTTACTTGTTGTGCCATTCTGAAATGTTGTCCCTGGGCAATTTTAGGCTCTTATTGTTTTACTTAGAATGCAAATCTATGAGGCAGTGTTTGCTGAGGACTAGGCAAGCATACATGTTGAATTTGCTGCAGTATGTAGTTCTGTCAGACAAAAATAACTAGCTAAAAACATTTTTACTCAGTCTTTGATTCTGTTTGGTACCCTTCATCCAGGCAGTGAGAAAACAACAAGAAATCGTCACAATTTTGGTTCTACATTCATACAAAACCAAGTGCCACGACAGGCGGCGGCTCAAAAACAAATTTAAACAACAAGTGAATCAGAAAGATCAAAATCTATGCAAAGATGTGTAAGCACGCTAATGACCTGTCATTCAAAAATGTTTGCTCTACTCATCACGAACATAAATATGGCAAGTGTGTTGCATGTGCGCACTGTATATCATAATAAAACCACAAGGTGAAGTCTCGACCTTAATCTTCCGAAGAACCAGTGACGAGATTTACCAATGTTGCTTCAGAGCAACAACAGTTCATGTTCCACGCAGAAGTTAGCCACACATGAAATATTGCTCTCTTCGTTGATGCGCCATTGTCCTCATAATTCGAGGTTTCTCTCAGGTCATTTCTTTTATAAACGAATAATGCTGGGCGTTATATTTAAAGTCGTATCCACATTGGTGGCACCTTCAAATACGTATGACTGACAGCCCAAACAAAACGTTCTGTAGGATGGGAAAACGACGAACGTCGCAATCGATTTTGCTGTGGGTGAAACACCATGAGTTGCTTGATAGCTACAATGGGCACCTCTGTTTGCAAGTGACATTTTAATAGCGAAAAGAAATAGTTTGCAGTGTTGATTCTTGGTAATCATGGACGTGAAAGGGTTAATTATCGATTCATCTCGAGCTGAAAGGAAGAATGTAAAAGGTAAGAGTTTCGCTTTCTCACCGGCTTGCTCGTATACCTGAAATCAAGCAATATGAATCCATTTTAGTGATCGCAGTATCTCTAGTTAAGATCACCAGTTTCTTGATAATTAGCTTGAATGGGAAAGCGCTCCTATGAATTATTTTTGCACCTCTGGAACATACGACCTTCGGATGACATTTATTTAAACGCAAGCTTGGCCACTAGAAAATTTGCTTGCAATTCAAGTTCCGCGCTTTTTGGTCGGCTGACTCGGGTTCACCAATTTTTAGCTGCTTTTACAGTGAAGTTCTTTGGAGGTTTTGTTTTGCAGAAGTATACGAGAGGTCCCGAAAGTGACCGGTATAAATGTTTGGAGGTCAGGCAGTTCGTAGTCCCAGCTTCCGCCGCTAGCAGCGCTTGACGGCGCTCTTTTCGAGATACTTCGCCAACAGGCGTCGTCTCCTAAAGTTGTAGTGGCATGTTGTGATTTCTCCCCTCAGGCACTTCAATATTATTCCTCCTTTGTTGCAATGTCTGATTTGAAGGGACGGACTGCGTCCGTAAAATTCTTTCTTTTAAAAAATGTTGACGGAAATCCTTGATATCCTTCAAGGAGCTTGCAAAGAAAATGCTATGAAGAAAGAGCAGGACTACGAGTGGTTTTCTCGCTTCAAGGTTGTTGATCTATTGATCGACGACCAACCTCGTTCAGGGCGACCCTCAACCTCGTCAACTGCTGAAAACATAAAAAAAGTATTCGGGCATTCTTTACTTTGAGTATGTTCTTCCTCGTAACACTGTTAATCATGTGTTTTACCCTGGAGTTTTGCAACACTTGCGTGGCAAGCATAAATGCCCCAATTTCTGGGAAAGGAGGGAGTGGTGGTTCAATCATGACAATACCCCATCACGCAGTGCCCTGACACTGCAACGATTTTCGACCAAAAATGGCATGTAGTACACCGCCTCTCCAACCCCCTTCCCCCTTCTATTGACTGCCTTTTTGCGTTTGTGTTTTTTTTTGTTTGTTCGCCCGTATAAATAAAAGTCTGAAAAAGTAAAACGTTTTGTGGATGTGAAATGTCATTTAAATCAGACAATGCAAAAGATGAGGAATAAATTTGAAACAATTTTATAAAATGAATCAAAACATGTCTTTTTTTCAATTCACAAATTGTTTACCAACAATCCTACCCTTGTTAGGTGATCTTCCCGTGGGTTCTGAATCATATGGGCGTTCATGGGAATAAGGTGGCCAACTCCTTTGTCTGCGACACATTACCAGGATTCCTTGTGTTGGAGTGAGTTGGTATGACCTGCTGGAGGATCTAATTTCACAACGGGCTCAACAACGGGAAGAGCTTGCTTACTTACGCGAGTCTCCCAGAATATTTCCATTATCCGACTTATCCTTGTCTAGGTTAGAAATTACCTTATGGCGCTTAGCTCAAACCTCTTGCCTACCCACCCCCCTTCCCTGCGGGGCCTTTCCAAATACCCCTAACCGACTGTGGGACCAACCTTCCACCCTCGCCTTCCGCTCTAATGTTTTCGCCTCCTTCCCCCCTTATCAGCGCCCCGGAACACTGGTGGGGTGGCTCACTCCCCTGGCGTCCTTTTTTTTCCCTTCCAGCAGACCCTGGTGAATCACGTCTAGATAACACTCGAGAGGCCTCAATAATGAAGATCATGAGGCACTATTATTAGCCCCGGGCGGGGTGTCTCTTTCACAATAAAGTTTTAACGCAAACATGCCGCAAGAAATTTGTCAAACCACGCCGGTCTTCAAACTTGCTCGGAAGCGGTACCACTAAGACTGCTTGTGTCAAAAGCTTGCACTACAATCTGCCCGCCCCCCAGTAATTCATTCTGGTTGCTTTTCGGTCCCCGTTGTATATGTTTTGTTTTTTTCTAACACTGAACCTTTGCAACTAAAAAAGTTGAGCTGTAAGTATTAACACCCTTTACATTAGTTGTTTGGTTTAACGGGGTTGTAACACAACAAATAAGATAAAAAACACCTCATAATTTGCAATTCTTTGTGTTTGAAATAATAGCTTTCTCCGCCGTTCATTATAGGGATTAAGCGTCACCGGGAACTCGGTTATGTGGTATTGGTAGCCTAATCCCGCGCATTCTTTTTGTTCCCTCTTTCAAATTGGACAATAGTGTACCAGAGAGCTGAAACGAACGTTAGTGTAATCAGAACCATGGTGTGGAACTGTTCATCACTTCGGTTCGGGTTTTGTATTTTTGGTCCTTGTTCCGCGTGGGTTTGGTTCAACAATGCATTATAAATATTGGTTTGGTTACCAGCCTCTACTAGAAATGTTGGCCGGTTCACATTGATCTATAAATCTACAGTACACCATTGTCCATGCTTTTATGCAACTTTTTTTGAGCACCCACTACTTCTACTTGCGAGGCAAATTGTCGTTGTGTAATATTTTCATCACAAAAAAAACGTTTGAGAATAATAAAAGTATCATATTTTGCTTAATATGTGAACCTGGCTGTATCACCGCTCACTCAACTCACACTGTTACAACGGGCGCCAGACCTGGTCATGTTTCTGTGATGCAGTGTAGAAACCTTTGCTACCTTTAAGTACATTGTTTTGTTAGCTTACATTGGTATGATTTGTTCAAAAATTGGTGGCTTCGTTGAATAAACATAAAATGTCCATCAAATGCGACAAGTCAAGACAACTTATTACAGTGGATTTCATCCATCCAACATCTATTTTAACTTAAATCATTAGGTTGCAACACTTCTCGTGTATCTGTTTGCAACTACTGCTTTCAGAAATAACGCTTGAATTCTCTCAACATAGCAAGAACAAATTAGTTTTAGGGAAATGTGTAAATGCAAACCCGACCAATGATGATTACAGAGCAAAATGTTGTATTTCTGAATTTAAGGATTTTATAATAATGTACCTTGTCCTTTATTTCCTCCATTGCCCCGATTTTACCAGGCTCCATTGGCCTGCCTTTGCTTCAGGCATCGAAGACTTAAAGGTGACATTAAAAGCTCAAGCACGCTCGACGAATGCGTCTTCTAACTATTTAGTCACGCGGTCACGAATCAATTAAAATGCCTTGCAATAATGACTAATAATGAAGCGCGTATTTTATTCATGTTAAATGGGCCAAAACAGAGAGAGAAAAAACGCCTTTGATTGCAATGTCTCATTTATTTATGTGCCTGCCCTAGTTGACGGTACAAAATAGAAACCAACAATATTTTTATTTTTATACTTACAGATAGCTTAATTTCACGCCACATTCACCTTTTTGTTTTTCTAGGAATTTAAGATAACGTAATATCTGTAGCAAAAATTATAGTATCGCTCCTTCAAACTATTTATATTATAGTTTCATTCCGGGCAAAGTAAGAGGTCTATGCGGTTCTCAAATTTGACCTCTTTAACTCGCTTTTGGTTAACATATTTTCTGTCATCTTGTACCGTAAAGCATTTGGGACAAGAAAAATCCAAGCTTGCTCTTTAAAATGGCTTAAGACATTAAGACCTTGTGGTTATAGTGATATAATTCGATATATCCTAAACTTACGTCACAAAACCGTAACTTTTCTCCAATATTGCCTGCTCAAAAAATTCTAGAAATAAACTAGTCAACCGCAGCCGAGCTGCGGAATTATGGGAGAGTGGAACCAACACATGCTTAATTATGTTGGGCAATCTTGATATCTTTATCTGAAACACCACTCTATGTCATTCAGCTGGTCACTTAGGCACTCGTAAACAAAGTCAATGCACAGTAGTCACACAAGGAATCAAGCAGCCAGAACGCAGCGTACCCTCAAACTTTGCGTCTCCGAAGACTAGGGGACCGATTTGAAGTCGAGAAAGACAGCGGGAGGAAGTCGAAAAGTGATTCCAAGCAAGAAAAAAAAAAGAGATAGAAAGAAAAGGACGGCGTGCGGAGTTTGGAAGGGTGGCTCACATTTCATTACACAACCGTTTTATCATGAACCGCTAACCGCCAGATGGGATAGGAACTTCGTTCCGGTTCACGTTTAATATCGAATGTTTATTGAAAACTTCGGTTTAGCTCCAGATTGCTGAAAAATATTAGTTTTGACTAGCGACCGATTTGGGTACGGGTTGCTTTGACTGCCCGCTCAGACAAAACTAGGTTGCGATGCTAACGAGCGCTTAAGGTTGCATCAAACAATGTGAAGTGTTGGGGTAGTTCGTTTGAGGTGGAAATCTTGGGAAGAAACAACTAAAAACTTTTGTTTATTCCACAAAAGGGGAAGGAAGAAAACAAGAAGCCCCTTAATAAAAAAAAAATTGACAGACACACACACATGCGCCAACCAAGCAGCATATTACGTCAAGGTGGGCCAAATCAGTGGCTACGTCATGCCCGTCATAGTCAATCGAAGGTAACCGAATTATTTTTCATCTAACGCCCCTGACGGTTCGCTGACACATCTCCAAGCAAAGTTCAGAAATAAAGAAAAACTCGATAATTTCCCTTGTCACTTTGTCTTTATGCTTGTCCAAAACGTGGTGTCCTGGTGGTGTTCTCGGCCCCACAGAAAATCGGTCAGATATGGTTCAAAGGTCGGTACTACCGCCGAGAAGCTGTCGAAAGATAAATGCACCAAAGCGCGCGTAGTACCGTTTATGACTTGTGTGTCAGGCGTGGGTTATTAGATCCTCTTGTCGTGTAGCAAAGTGTACTTGGACGGACGGGCCGCTGCCTAAATGACAGACTTAGAGAACATTCGTATTCACTTAGGGCCACAGTTGGGGGGTTGCTACCTTTACATTGAAGGGGCTGCAAGTGCCAGTCTAATTTTAGTGAAGTTACTGTTTAAACATAGAGACAGAGTGACAAGGGAAATTATAGAAGCTTTTTTTTAATTTCTGAACATGGCGGGAGATGCGTCAGCGAAACGTCAGTGGCGTTATCTGAAAAAGAATTCGTGTACCTTCGATTGACTATGAAAGGCATTACGTAGCCACTTACTTGGCCTATCTTGAAATAATATGCTGCTTGGTTGGCGTGTGCTTGTATGTCTGTCTATTTGTTCTGATTAAAATGCTTTTTGTTTTCTTCTTTCCACTTTTTGTATAATAAACAACAGTTGTTAGTTTAGCGCCGTCCTGTCGGGTTTGTTTCGTTACTCTTGTCCAAGTTTTTTTGCCGGTGTTTCTTCCCAAAGCGTTATATGAACGACGCCACAGATATCAAGCGGAAACAGGATCGCGGAGGGTTCGAGCATAAAGCCTTACATCATTTATTGATCCTAACACGGGAATTAGATGCCACAAAGGTGGCAGCTTTGACCCAAGTAACAAAAAAGGCACACTCACCAGCACGAGTAGAAGTGCAACACCGAGATGGCAGGAAAAGGATGGGGCCATGACTTGTACTCTAGAAATGTCTGCTCTACACCTGGATGTAATATGTGCGTTTTATATGCGCTCAATATCACGTGTCATTCACCCGCTCGCCATCCACATACTGTACCTGCTGAATAAGAAACAAAAAAAAACAAACAAATGGCTTGTTTCGGCATTAGATAAAATGATTGCAGCATCAATTGTCTTCTTTTTACACGGTAGTTCTGTCAAAAAAAATCGATCGCTTATAGGCGGGGATCTACCTCTTTGCAGGATTCCATACAAACACGGATCAAGCTGATTCAATGCGTGCGTGTACTGGTAAGGTGGGTGGACAAAAAAAAAGTAGCGAACAGTTGAAAAATAAAAAAATAGAAAATATTTTGTAGAAAACCAGCCCTTAAAAATGTGTTCAATACACATATAAGAACATTTATATTGGTATCCCAAATTAATATAATTCTATAAGATAATATTTATAGGTTCAGGTACGTTTGTGAAAAAAATTCCATTGGATTTTTTTTCGCAGCGCTGGACAACGCCAGTATACAAATATACCGAATGGGCAATCTGGAATGTTTTTGCATGTGCCTGAATGAATTTTCATTCAAACATGTTGAGCAGAAAGCTTCATACATTTGAATTACGAAATATTCGTTCTTAGTTGTTCCGGACTAAAACGGAGATATTTGTGGACACTTGGCAGTTATAATGATAATACCATAAAAATATCACGTAAACAATATTCAGTTTATTCGGTGCCCAGAATTACCTGTCGTTCCTGGTACTCGCCACAACAAAGAAACACTACCAAAGACATAAACTAGAAGGACAACATTAGTGTGAAAGCGCAATTAAAATACGTTTACGATGGCGGGTATTGACCAATAAAAAAAAACGTTTGAAGAAACACAAGCGGGAGCTGACATAAACTGTGTAGTCTGCAGATACCCTAGGTACGCAGTAGTTTTGGCCGGCCATTGTAACTATCCAGGTATCAACTGTAGTGACTGTTTACTTCGCCCAGTCTGTTGTACTTCGTCGAAGAGCAAAGAGTTCGTTTCAGTTACTTTGTTTTGCAGCCTCATTCAAATTGTATAAAATCTTACTCGAGGTGGTGCTGTTATTGATCTCTTCTTTTCATCTGACCCCGATAATATTTCCGCTTATCATATTCTTGAAGATATTGGCGACCACGGGATTTTTCTTGTCAATTTAACATTTTCTTGGTCTCCACGTGATGTTATAAAAAAGCTTACACTTAATCTAATTTTGACACCAACAAACTGACGTTCTCATTTTGCTCCTTTTTCAATCCAATTCTTGACACTTTTGACACATGGTTCTAGCTGAGATCAGGGTTGTTCTTAAGGATACAACCAATAACAATTTCAAGTAATGTATTTCGTCAGTTTCTAATAACAAAACTTAACCCGCTATGGCTTATTAACTATCATTAAAACATTCTGAGCAGAAAGGAACTGTCATTTTCCACATCCAAGTCAATAAATACTCCGGAAGCATCGCATAAATACAAGGAAAGCGAAACGAATTACCTATTATAATATACAATATTGTTTAAAATTTCCTTATATACGACTTGGCTAAGATGTTTCTAACCAACGCTCGAAGGTTCAGGCAGGTGTTCTGGCCTAGAAATTAAAACCCCTTACCCATTATTCAGTGATTCTAGATTTTGCGTGTTACGTTTTAATTTTGATTGAAAGGTCAATTCAGAGCTTTCGATCAGAATTAAAGCGTAACACAAAAAATCTAAAATCACTGGCTTCATTAACTAGAAACGATCCCGCTTACTCAACCCGTAATAGCGATTGCTGGAGGGTAGAAATATGTAGATCTAATTACGGAACCAAAATGCTGAAACACTTCTTCCCAAAGTTCTGAACGATTATATTGATAACAAAATAGATTTCATTATTACTATATTATAGAACCTAAGGTCCAAGTACTTGTATGTCTCTTGGGTTCTGCTTGCTAATATGGTGTTTATATCTTTCAACATGAAAGATATATTTTGTGTACTTCAAGGAGGTGAATATTTTTGTTTATGTTTTCTTGCTTTTTGGTGCTTGGTGTACCTCACTTGCGGTCGAAATTGCACAGTGATACATTTTTTCAGAAACTATTTATAGATACGTATATTCTTTGACAAAGTTGTCTTTGGAGTGCTTCCGTTGTGTTTCTGATAGTGTTTGTTTTCACGAAAAGAAACTAACTTCATGTTTTAGAAATCTCTGGATCTTTTAATTTTGAAACATGCTTTCTCTGAGATGTTTGTTTCCTTTTCATTTCTGACACTATAGGGGGATGAGGGCTCGTCAATCTACCTGTGGGTCGCTTTTTGTAGCGTGAGCTACACTGGCCGAGGTTGAGCAGTTTCGCGTGGCTCGCATAATGAGCCGTGTTGCGTGCTGCGCATGCGCGAGGAGCAGTGACGTCACACGGGGCACAGCTGGCGCACCGGAGCCGCCACCGCGCCCGCCTCGCCGGTCTGCGCATTCCAGAGGAGTGACGTCATAGCCGCGGCAGACGCACTGGCGCCGCCGCGTGCCCAGCTGTGCGCCTCCGTTGCGCAGTAGCCAAGTCTGACGCTGCACCGGAGCCGCCTGATAGCGGCTCTCTTTCTGTGCCCATAAGCTCACGCTATGTATATCCTGGCATAACCGAGCAAGGCCACCGCAATTTTTTTCTCGGTCTCCGCCATCAATGAATGGAAATAAAAAGGATTTATTATTATTAACCTGTCACCCCATGACTTATCCATATTTAACTCGCACTATAGTTCAGGGTTCACGGGGAAGTAATTTCCAATTAAGTTGGTGTTCTGTACGGCAAACACGAGTATTGATAATGTAGTATTCAAAACGTACGGAATTGCAAACGTCATAGAACGCTTACGTGCTAGCTTAGCTTCTAGCGACGACAACATCTCAAAAAGTTTTATTAAAATTACCAAAGAAATGTGATCTATTCCCTTGTGTCGCCTTTTTCAAGCATCACTTGATTCCTCTGTATTCCCCTACGATTGAAAACTTTCAAAAGTAATCCCCATGTTTCAATTTGGAGACCGCAATAATCCATCTAAGTTCAGAATTATCTATCTTACAAACGTCCCATCTAAAATATGCGTGCACGTCATCTACTCGCAAGCCATAAACCACCTTAATAACTTAAACTATCTTCACCCTCACCAACTTGACTTTCGGAGAAAAACTTCCTAGCAAAACTCAGCTATTTTAATTTGTATCAGACGAGCATAATACCTTTATGGACTCTTGTACTAAGGATACCACTTTTATCGATTTCGCATTGATACTGCCCCTCGTCAAAGTTTCCTCCTAAAACTTTCTGAACTAAACATAAACAGTCATATCATGAGTTGGATTCTATCATTTTTTACTAATCGCAAGCAGTTTGTTTTATTTTTTGTAGATGACACCTCCAACTCCCCCATTACAGCGAAACCCAGAGTTGCCCAGGGCAGCGTCATGAAGCCACTTTTATTTCTCATCTAGATAAATCACCTACCTTCACTAATCTCGCCTTCTGTGGCACGTTTCATCAACGATTGTGTCCTGTACCTCCGAATTTCTTATTCTACCTTCTCAGAATTTTTAAACGAGACATTGGCATCCTGGGAGAAGGGTGCTTAAACTGGCAAATAAACATTGATGTTGATAACACCAAGCTAATATATTATATTTCTCTTGAACACAACCTTTTTTTTCTGCTTGAATTTCTCCACTTCAATTTCATCTGTTCCCTCACATATGTATCTTGGTATTACTTTCACCGAAGGTTTCACTTTGAATGCTCACAGTGATATTATTAAAGAAGCATCGAGAACACTTAGATTTTTTAGAAAGCATGTGTGTACTTAGTACAACTGGACCTATACTAAAAAAACATTTGACACATGTATAAAAAACAACAACGGGTGTTTACCGTTGACCGTTTAGCCATATCGGTCACCCGTTTGTCAAACGGGTCACCCGTTTGAGTCATACCGGTCACTTGTTAGGGCACACGGGTCAACCGTTTGGTCAAACGGGTGACTATTTTGCCCAATCAGGCAACCGTGTACGGTCAACTGCGCCGGTTTATTCAAAACGCTGTCTCGTTACGCGGTGAGCGCGTTTGACACTCACGTACAGAGCAACGGCACAGGCACGCCTGTTTGACCCACATGCAGTTTCCAGTTCTGAATATCAGCGCACATGTCATCAGTGAATGCAAGACAACGACTTAGCAATCGTGACGCGAGAGCCTACTGCGCCTTACAGAGCAAGTACGGAGCAAACAAGGCAGATTGCCGTACAGCTGCAGGAAGGCTAAGAAAACACTTTCGCTCTCCGCGCAGTGCGTCATAGTTCCGTTTTGCTCATCCCGCATTGTGTCAACGACGACCGGACTACTCTTCAAAAAAAAAAAAAAAAAAAACGTCGAAGATCTTGCACTGTACCGGACATCAGTAGGTCAAAGTGTTCTTCCTACGTTTGCAATTGAAGATGTAAAATCGCACTTGATGATCGACTGATTCATCATCGATGTATTTCACTACGCACTCCCACTTTGTACTCGTGCACGTGTGGCTGCACAAAGTAGCCTTGTTAGACGCCTCAAAAAGGTGCGGTTTAACAGGCAGCTCTCGTTTGACTTGTTTTCAGCCAAATATCCGGTGTCCTTTTTTCCAGTAATTTCGGTACCTTGATAGATCTGGAAACACGTGAAATTAAAGCAGCAGGAACATGCCACGGGTCCACTTGGCAACGTTCACAGAATGACAGAACGGACAACTAAAATCGGACTCAGTTTTTTTTTTTTGCGGCGTACTCTATACTTTGGCATATTATTTGAGCATGGGTCATGGACGCTCTTATAATGCTTATTGCTCTCGTTAGTATTTTTCTACTTATTAAGATATTGCAAGCTATTGTGACCTAGTCTTTTGTTTAGCTATCTTTTTTACTCGTACTTTTGTCCTAGTCTGTTTTGTGAAGCGTGTGGCCTAAAAATAAATGTATAATTACGTTATGTAATCATCATTGAAGAATGCACTTCCCGAACAATTCAGACCCCATTGCCGTTATTCAGATCAGTTTTCTATGGAGTGAAGGTGGGGGGGGGGGGGGGGGGGGCTGAGGGGGGGGAGAGGTAGGACAATACTTTATTGGTATTTTTGCATTTCTACCAAATGGCTTTTATTTGAATGCTAAGCCAGATACTTTTTTTTAGATTTTCCTGCTTCAAGTTTTATGACACATCCACGCCAACTTTGAACTATTGTATTAATATAGAGAAAGTTAAGTTACAGGGGATTCGCCCAATGCTGGAACACAATTTGACCTTATGTGCTCTCCTTAATCAGTTATTGTTCCTCTTGAGAAGAATTCCACGAAAAAACGATAACTAAAGCGATATGATTATGTACTCAGACAGTACCCGCTGGCTGTGCAAGCAGAAATCAATGTATCAACGTAAATGCCATGTACTGCATCCCTCACAAGAAGTTGGTGCGTGAGGACTGGGCAACGACAAAGTTAGGATTGTTTTAATATACGAACAGCGTGTTGGTGCGGGTAACGATTGTAGAAGGAATGAATATGTAGGACGAAGACAACAAATATGATTTAGATTGTGTATGATGCATCTTCTTACGTCGAATCATGCACAACTTTAAATTAGTGCTTCGAAACAGGACTAAATTTGAACTCTTATCTTCTACAGGTCCTCATGAAGTTCAGGTGGTACCCGATCGCAATGGCAGGCGAGATCAAGATGTTCACTTTACAAATCGGTATACGTCAAGAATATCATGATTCTTTAAGATTCCTTGCGTTGGCGGAAGAGTCAAGCTTCCAAACAAGCAATAAACAATTAAAACAGTGGAGGGTATCTCCGGTTTTGGCACCAATAAATTGAGGAACCAAAGAATACGGAGGCATAAACCTTGACGAGTGGGTCTGTGTGATCTTATTGTTGAATGATTGCATTTTGACTGCCTGTCCCGTGTTCCCCTACCTCTTCTTCGACTTTTCGTTGCAACAGGCCCTTCAACGCGGGCGACCAATGCCAAATAGATTCGATTTGAAAGATAGAAAAAACAGGCCTCCTCTCTGAATTCCTTTGCGTAGCTTTATTACTTTTCCTTAAATCACCCGACTCTCCTCTAAATATGCGAATTCATCCAACAGCCAATAGCACTCGCAAGGTAAGAAAGACTAGTGTTCCTGCATATTGTTTCAGTGCCACAATAGGTGAATTATTCGGAGGTGCAGCGCTTCTCTCAAGATGAAGTCATCTATCTGGTTGCCTTGGAAAGGTGCGTAATTCTGCTCTAGTCCATCACATGAAAACATACAAAAAAAAAAATATATGCTCACCTTCAATATTGGAATAGTCTGGCAAGTGTACCTGCAGAAACGATTTATTCTGTGGTGTTTCTGTCTAGTGCAATAGTTTGCTTCCAGTAAGAAAATGTTTGGTTATGAAAAGACGAGTCCTTCGGTGACTGCTTAAAACTAGGACATTTGGTCATGTAGATTTGAGGGCTGAGTATTCAAAGGAATGGTTGCTGGAAACGTTATTTACACCCTACTAATTAAAACAATATGTCTTTCTTAAAAACGTCAATCTTCAGGTAGAATCCTATATGTAGTTACAAACCAAAGTATATGCTACAAGAAATATTTGAAGTTGGTTCAGAGACGACACTTGATAAAGGGGTTACTCGAGGCGCGTGGAAAAAAAACAAAACCTTTCATGTAACCCTTGTAATATTGGTAATTACAGTTGGGGGTTCTGTTAATACCGATACTTCTGTCAAAGTTTGTTTGTGTTCATAGTTTTCAAGATGCATGTCAAGGTTTTTTGGTAAAGTTTCTTTCTGTACCTTGTAATATTCTTCTTTACTTAGGTAATGTATGGAGGAATATAAAGGTTGATAAAGAGAGCCCTTCGTGTCAATAAATGTCTAAGACATAAAAAATATTAAGGAATGAATTGAGTGTAAAAAAGAAAACAAGTGTTCACTTTAAGTCCCCTTGCTCCAATTATAACAAAACTATCATGAATGTACTGGGAAGAAATATGAACGCAGTGATAATATGTCGTTACTGTTCATTTGTGGCGTCTCTGGCTAGTGCAAAGCCACCCTTACCCTGTATACAGCTCCATGTATAAAATATATAATATTTATAATGGAACACTTAAGATTTTTTTTTTGCACATTCGTTTGCACTTAATGAAGCAGGTAAAATATCAAACCGCGCTCAATTCTGCATTGTATTTCTTTCTGAATGGTTTCTTCAAGGTTCTTCTTGAAAAACGGCTGCGGTAACGCCAAGGAATCGAGCGGATTTACCTGTTGATCCGCCGAAAAAGGAATTTGAGTCCAACTGGAAGGTTCAAGCTCCTCTTAAGATCCCCGGTGAGATATCTGACTAATTTTTATCCACCATTCTTAATTTTGAATTAGAAGGAACTAAATACGGCGCTAAAAAAGTGTCTATGTTACATTTCCTTTAATTACGAAAACTACGACGTAGGTTCCCATACATAGCCAAATTACCTTCGCAGTGCTTTGTCCTTTCAAGACATATGCGCCTAGTATATAAGCCGTAGACTTTCCGGTATTTATAAAAACTATTGCGGATGTTCTACGCTGTTTATTCATTTTCAAATAATTGTGCCTTTCAGATATCCGTTTTGAACGGGCGCAAGAATCGGGAAATATAGGTGAACTTATTATGAAAAACCATAATTTCTATTCTCAAAATATACAGTTTCGACAAAAAAAGTCCTAGCTGGACCTAACGTTTTCAGACATGTGTGCGCGTTTCTTTTTTCGGTTTCACCGATTATGTTTTTTTAACGCCAACAAAAGTATATCGGTGTTTCTTTTTTGTTAAAACCTAAAAGTGTGGGTCCTTCATATATACAAATATTTGAGGTAAATTCCGTAAAATAGGGTAAACTACCGCGCTCGTAGTTTAGTGAAAACCAATCAGTAAATATTTTATATGCTGTACAGTTGCGAGAGTAAAATTTACTCTATACCATATATTGACATATTTCCGCGCGCGCTGGTGGCCAAGCAGGCAGCGCGCTCGTGGCCTAACGGTTATCGTAAATTAAAAACAAAAGACTAACGGTAATCGCGCGTGCCTTCCGCGCAGAAAGCCAGGGTTACATTCCTGGCCGCGATGACGCATTTTTGTTGTCTCTAACGTAATGTTCTTGTAAATCCGAGAACCGTGTTGCTGATTCGAGGGTAGAATGTTCGACACGCCGAACCTTCTACGCCGATTGTTCCAGAAGTTCACTCGTGTACAAAAGGGGCTCCGCGTGGCAAGCCGGAGTCAGTTTCACCCCAGCGTTCGACTCTGCTGTCACGCCGACTTCGACGCCCGCGACGCTCTGCTTTCTTATGTTCCCTTTTTATTTTTGAGCACAAGTTCGCGCCATTAAACGTTTAGTTTATTCAGTCAATCGATATCGCCATTACCGTGAGAAGGAGAAATAAGTTCTGGGGAACTCACCTTGTTGTAATTCAGGCCATCTCGCATAGTCTACAGGTTGTCACCCTTTTATACGGCTTTGCAGACTATCAATTACTACACTAAGTTAAACGCAGCCACTTGCTAATATTCTCCCAGTGCTCACAAAATCACAAGCAAAGGAAATAGCCAATATCCGGTGTTTAAGTTTAAGGGGATACCGCAGATATTAGCGGAAAAGAAAAACTTTAAAATGAGCCAAAAACATTATTCATTTGACGTAAAAACGTCAGCAATGCCGGGACCTAGTTATAACACGTATTGTTTCGATCGGTGAGAAAAAGACATTCCCGAGTCTATTCTATCGCTAGCATTCACGCGCAGGGGATGAAATAAGCGTTTCAATGTAGCGAAATGGGCGAGTATATAAACGTTATACGAAATAAGAGCAGCTGAAACGACAAACACGAAGTGAAGAAAATAACGTAACCCAAAAGTTTACATCAACAAACACCTACTCATCTACCGAGCACCACACTGATAATGTGGTGTTTGGTAGGTGAGTAGGTGTTTGTTGTCGTAACTTTTTTCTGGCTACGTTGTCTTCTTTTATTTTTGTCACTAATACGTCTAATTTAAGAATACAATTTCGTTCTGTCGTTTTTTTTTCTTACTTCACTTCGTGTCCGTCGTTTAAGGGGGACTCACCTCATCAGATTCCTATGGGACTTACTATTTCGCAACTAGCGGTCTTAAACATCATCACAGAGAAGCAACAAGCGTTTTACAGTCGTGTGAGTGTTCTTAACGACATGGATTACTTCGTTTTAAATATTTCAATTATAGTGTGAAATAAAAAAATAAGCTGTGAAAGCCTTTTTTTTGCATTATAAATGTGGCGCTATAATCAATCTCAGAGAAATCCACATTGTGCAGATTGTAATCTAGATCACAGACGTGAAATCGGATTTTCCAAAAAATAACTTTCAGAGCGTTTGTTCACGAAACTGTCACGTGACAGTTCAGTTTAGCTAGTTTGTCCTGGATGACGCTCGCTGCATAGAAAGAGTCTTTTTGTAGTTTGCTCTTGTCGTTGTAGTATATTCTTGTAATCTTGACATGAGGCTCCGCAAGTGCCTCTCTTTCATTTTACGGGTCGCGTAGACCGTCGAGCTGAACGTGTCGCGCGATTGGTTGTTCCCGTCTCCTCCCAGCGTTTGTTTTTCTTTTCTAACCAGGGGGGGGGGCGGGGGGGCATGCTGCTTTATTAGCTTGGTCCCGTGCGTCTAGGAGCAACAGGCTGGTACTGTGCTGGTATGGAAGGCAGCAAAGTGAACGGCCTCGTACCTTGGTCAGCTTGACCCAACAACTGACGCGTGTATTTAGTGTTGCTAGGTGCAGGTCGATAATATTGTGCATCAGTCGCGGCGTGGAGAAATGTATGCCTTGTGATCGGGGGGTTCAGGAGACAGTATAGTTTTAAATATAAATTCAGCGTAAGAGACTGCGCGGAAGTGATTGCCAAGCTCAGTGTAGTCCTAATCTTTTGTATACAGCCATAGATACTAAATGCGGTTAAACATTTTACGGCGATCACATTGTGCATCGAACGACGTTTCATCGGCTGATCGGTACGTTAACGCTGCAATGTTCCATCGACAAATCGTTTCGTCGAAACAAGACCGCTTCTATTCATTGACACTCTTTGGAACGTTTTGGAGAAAAATGTTTTCTTGTACGCGTGCGGCGTTTGTGCGTGCCTGCGTGCGCGCGTCCGCGAGTTGCGGGTGCGTGCTAGCGCCTACATAAGCGTGTGCGTAGTACGTGATGGCGCTTACGCGTTGGTTCGTGTGAAGGCGTGCGTGCATGCATATGTGAGAGTGCGCATCCGTGTACGACCATGAGCGGGTGACTATGGGTGCACGTGCGTGCGCGCGCGTGTACGCCAGCTACAAATTTATCTTATTTGTTTTAATTATTAGTTCTCAAAGTGTGAGCGTATATATAGGGTTCGGAGTCTTCAATATGAGCCGATAAATGCCTGCCGACTTTCATCTTTAATGCGAAAACCCTAACTGTCTCATGGAGCGAGCTGACGTCATCAGTTTGAAGCGCGAAAACGGCACCTAGTTTCACCGATCCTTCGATTTCATTGGCTGGCGCGCGTCGACGGGGCTCCCAATTGCCGCTGCACTCGTCAGTTTCCACGATCGCTCACCCCACGGCGCTGCGTGTCCATCAGCGTGCCGTTGCTTCCCTGGGCACGGAGCGTCCAAGGTCACCGTGCCCAGGGGAGCACACGCGCTGACCGGCGACGAAAAGTACGCAGCAGACGCCAAAGGGAGCGGACGAGCGGCTTCCATGCTTTCGCATTCACAACCCATAAGAAATGCTTAAGTGCACCTCGATCTTTTTTAAAGTGTTGGTATATTGTTCTTATGAGAAGTCCGATATCTCCCGTGAATTGAGCATATATTGCTAATACCTACTAAATAGGAATGTCTTAGTGCTGATACTTTTTCGTCGGGGAATATGCCAGCAGGGTAACATATTGGATGCATAGGAGTTCCGCGTCGGCATTTGAAGGGGACTCCTGTCGAATCAGCGAGAACACAGCCCTCATATACAATTTGCCCCACGGTGGACGACATTTGGTTGCGAAAAATGTTCACCACTGATGTATTCCTATTCAGTAAGTGTTGACACAGCGCAGTGTTCCGCATAGTGGCGAATGAGGTGCAACGCAGTCAATCGCGCTGCCCACGTGCGCCCCACGAAAGTGTGCGCCCCCTGCTGAGAGCACGATTGGGAAAACGGTGCATTTTTAAGGTTGTAACTGATAGTTGCGGTATCTTCTGGATAGAAACACAGATTTGTGGCCGACTAAATATCTAAATGTAGTAATTTATTTTTTGTTTTACGTGTTACTGCGTACAGTATTTGCTTGAGATCCTGACAGGAGGCTCCGCCCAGGGTCCTCCGTTTCACGGCTCCCGTACACCGTCGAGTTGAATGTGACACCCGCTTCCCGTTCTTTCCGTTTCCCCCCCTGCGTTGTTTTAGAGCGCAGCTCTTAGGCGCCCGTTTCCGGCTTGAGTGGCGTCGCCGTCGCCGTCACCGTCGGCGTAACCGTGAGGTCACGTGACTCCCCCTAAGGTCACGTGGACCACCCTGTGGTCACGTGAGCCCCCTGACGTCACGTATCCTGGGGGGTCACTTGAACTCACGGGGGCGACGTGGCCCCCGCGGCGGAGTAGCTGGCAGAATGACGAGGTGCTGAGGAGGGAGGAGGGGTATACACTCCCCTCAGTACCCTTCCCTCCCTTTCCCCAAGAGCTGCCCTCTAATTCGGCGTAGCAGGGAGTTACAAACGGCTTTAATTTTTATACGGATTTGCCTTTATTAGCTCTGTCCTGTGCGCCTAGGATAAATAAACTGGTACCGGGCTGGTACACGGACGGAATCTACGCAGGTGAAGAACAACAAAATGGATGCCTGGTTTGGTTGGTGCATAGTCGCGAAAGAAGTCGGTTGGTGTTGTCATTTTATTTTTTGTCAGTGTATTTTTAGGCGCTTTATCTCTCACGGGTAAAGAGCTTTACGGCACCCTCAGCTTGAGCAAACTACATTGCATGCTGCTAATATAAATATATCAAGCCAGAGTGCAACATTTTGCGTGTATGTGCTCTCCGAGCTTACTGTCGTTCAAACCTTTTGTAAGCGACCATGTATCCGGTGAAGCAAATCGGCGGGCACAATGAACCTTCTGGCGCTTTGGAAAGACGGATGTTAACATACAGTCCGACATAGCTGGGGGACTCCCTGCATGCCTGTTAGAACGAGACGGGGGTTTCTTTAAACGTGTCTCTGTATTGCTCGAGCGAATATCTCCGGAACTGGAGAGGGAACGGAAAGAGAGGCGCCTGGAGACCCCGGTCTACCGCAGGGGGAAGGAACCGAGTCGCCGCCTTGGAAGACGGAGGGGCCGGAGGGGGCGCTTTTGGAGTGGTCCCGGGAAGACGGGTCACGTCGCCGTGGTGGGATGGAGGCTTGCGGTTTTCGGCGTGAGGGGAAGTCGCGCTGGGGTCCGTGCTGTTAGCAGCGATAGTTAGGATAGCTGCGTTATGTACTTTGCTCAAATATTCCCAGTGACACGCAAGTTTCAATTTAAAAAGAGCCGAATATACCCTAAACCGCGGAGGTGTATAAAATAAATAATGATTAAAAACAAACTTGGCGAAAAACAGATGGCGAGAATCGCCTGCCGATTTTGAGCAAAAACAAACACATAACAATCCAACCTATATGAGTATAAGCCGGATCTTTTGACGTAGCTACTTCTGTAGGACTTGTTTTGTACAAAGGGGCTGCATAATAAAAAACTTCAATCAAGAAAAATATAACCATTTCGTTCTATGTTGCCTTGACTCAGTTATTATCTCATATTATTTCATATAGGAAATAAGACATGTGGCCCTTGGGACCTTCTCCCAGCATAGTTCTTGGTAATTTATGAAAATTCACCAGAGAGGTAATTATGCACGACTTCTTTTCACACACATATTCGTTTCTCTTCCTAGATAAGCTCAGCTGAGATCACGTCTCCGCGGGCTGGCTATATTTCGTTTCAGCTGAGCTCCGAGCGCAGCCAAAGCTGGGGGACGGTTCACCACTTGGAAAAGAGCGTTCGTACACATCACGAAGTAGTTCGCAAAAGTAAAAATTCAGAAATACTTTGTTTGTTGACAAACATTGCACAATTTTTCAGTTATGTCCTGCTAAGAATTCGTTATCAAAAATAAATGAAATAAATGACGTCCCTCGTTCTTCATAATATTGCAATTATTACAGCAGGTAGACATGTTTTCCGAATCATATTCATTACTATAAATATGATTCGACAAAAAATGTCTACCTGCTGTCAACACTGATTCCACTAATAAATCTTTTTCCCGTTTTTTTTGTGTTCTCAACGGCCAAATTTTGGGCTTCAAGTTCGACGCTTTCCGCGCCAAGTTGCTGGACATCCCTTGGTTTTCTTTTTTTCGAGTTATTACCGACAACTCTACATAAGAAGAAAGACACGTTTGGGCGTCAGGCGCAAGATAATGATAAATGTGTACTCTTCTTCGTCGGAAGTCTCAAACCGCGTCGTTCCACGAAATTATTCAACGGACATCGGAGCTAAAAGACGTGGGGAAGTCGACGACAAGTTGATCCGCCGACGGCGGGAAACGCTCTCCGATGGAAAAATAGTCAAAATAGTGTGTCGAGGTGGCGGTCAGAGGCAAAAGCGATCAGAGGCCAAAGGAATGTAAAACCATGCGGTATCGGTGGAGCGCCCACAAAACTCGTACTCCAGTGCAACCGGAGGGACGCGGTATGTTTTTGTTGCTGTTTTACGTTAGCAGGTAGAACGCGACCAACTTCCGTGTTCCAGCTCCGGACTTCCTCTGCCGACCGTGCGACGAACCTCCGCAAGCCCAACAGCCACTGCACTGAACCGGAGTGTTATTTCAGGACGCGAAATGATATTTTTAATTATGTAGCAGACGATTCTGTCTACACTCCCGTAGCAGACGAAGTGTCTCTCTTCGACTCCTCTGCACCTCTGCACAGATTCCGCGCGGAGTGATCTACGAAGTGTGGGCGAAGTCGCGTCCTATCGCCGGCGTTTGATTGATCCCGTCCATCCGTAGCTTTGGCCACGCTCGGAGCTAAGCTGAAAAGGCTTACAGGCAGGGCTTCGTAAACCGGGAGGGGAGTCAATTCCATCTTCGCCTGCCAATTAAAATAAATAATAAAACATCAGCATATTTTGCGCCACTCGTCTTTTGTTGACGACCTGGAGGGAAAAGAAATTACACACGATTGTACAAAATCCGGTACCCACAAACGTATCTGGGACAAAGGGGGTACAACCATGGTATTTCTTAGCATGACCAGATGGTGTCCAGAGGCTGTCCGTTCTTGAACCTATTCGATAGCCGACGCAACATGCCACAATTATGGGGCATTCTTTTCCTGTCAATTCGCAGGCAGTCGGTGCTTTTAGCGCGACATATTACAACAATCGAGATGCCTAGCGAGTGCGTATTCCGGATGGGGTTGGGGGCACAAGGAAATCTAAGTTGAGGGGCAAGTGCCCCTTTTTGGGTCCTCCTGACCCTGCCCGCCGAGACAGGCTTAGCAGCCTACAAACCAAATGAGCCATGATAGACTCCGCCGCATTTTGCCCGCGACCCCGAATACCACAGCACACCCAGCGCCACACCACCCGACTTCTACAAAGTGCTGGGATGTGCCCTTCTTTTTTCCCCTTCATCGTCAAGGGAATGAGCGTGACGAGGAGTACAAAACATTTGAAAATGACATCATAAAATAACACGACTTTTATGGGCGCAGGATTAAATATTTGGCGCATCACGGCATCACGAGGACCCAGGAGGCAAAACCCCTTTCGGTGTTCAAAGGTTACAACCAGAGTATTTCCGGCTACGCAGTCACCGTCCTCGCAGCCCTTACGGAAATGCAAAGGGAGGATAGGTTCAGACGGTGTCTTGTTGATAATTTCAGATCAGTGCAAGCGGACTTGCCCGTATTTCTTCGTCTATTAAATAATACCCAAAACAAATGTCCCGGCACAATAAACTATTCATTAGCTTGCTTCGTAGCTCGTGTAGAGCTATATAGTCGTATTTCAAGAATAATGAAAATCAACTGTTCCCTGTGAGGTTGTGCGACCAGAAGGGTTCTGTTTTGCGACGTTTGTCTGCTTGCTCGTCACACCCTAAATACCAGACCACAAAAGCCGTTGGCACGATAGTCTATGTCGTAAAACAGCGATTTCACTAAACCGTACTTGGCATTGTCCACAGTGAAGCGAATACCCCTTTCCTTCAGTTTTTTACATCTGCAGATTAGTCTTTAGATGACAAAATGAGAGCAGAAAAACAACAAAATTAGGTCAAGAGATAGATCTATAAAGTGGGCATCCTAGTCATACCAGTGGCACCACTAGCTAGCACCTTCCAGGGCCTTCTTTTTCCCCTTCCCGTAAAGAGTCGACAAGGCTCACGCAAAAGAAGGGATAACCACATTTTTCCCTCATAAAAGCCCCCGACGGGTCTCCACGATCCTCCGTGCCTTTGGACAAAGTCTCAAGGTCGCCGTAAGATGATTGTGGAAGAGCGTTCCCCCAGCCCCATCCCCTTTCCTCCCCTGTTCGCACCACCCCGTTTTAAGACGTCACAGCCAAAGTGGCGAGAATTGGTTAGACTGGTTGTCTGTCACTTTGTCATCACCCCTTTTTTCTTGCGTGATTTTACTTTCTCCGGCCGAATTCCAGCACCACTTATGAGAAAGAGCGGACATGAAGGTAGCGAGTGAGTCCCCCTTAAAGGAACACTGACACCCCCCAAAATTGATATTTTTTCATTTTTTCGTAGGCGATTCATTATGGTGTCTGAAGACGACCCAATAAATATATTGCTGCTTACAGAGTCACGTTTATTTTTAATAAAGCCAAAAAACGAAACTGGTCGAAACCGAAGCAAGCACCTCGCCACGGAGTTCGGAGAAGTGAAGAGAAGAGTGAGAGTGACAGAAGTCACGTGACTACACCTGACCGTGCGTATTTTCGTTTCCGCGCGCAGCAGACGAAATGCGTTGCGGGAACCGTTCGCCGTGCAATTCCTTTGCAGTTATGTTTTGTTCCGATCGCTGTTCTGAACTTCAAGATGAGTTTTTGAGTTTTTTCGTACATTAAAGAGTTGGAGATAAGTAGTGAGTGCCCGTGATGAATTCCCGTGATCAGCTTCGAAAACAATACCTCCAAGAGTTTGCGTGAAGAGCTGCCTCACCTGTCCTGCATCTGAAAGTGGTATTTGGCGGCAAAGTTTGCACAAGTTTCCGAAAGACCAACGGGATCAAAACCAATGGCTGTCTGCAATTCCTGTAGAACAGTTACGGGCACCTCGGAAAGCGGACGCAACCTGATTCATATGCTCCTTTCATTTTGTGGAAAGTGACTACATTGAGTTCGCTGGTGTCAAAAAGAGAATCCCACACCATTTAGTTGAGTGACGTATTGTCTATGACATTGGTTTTCTTAAGGGATAAATGTAAAAAAAAATGTAAATATTGCTAAATGTTTGAAAAAAAAATAAGTACGCCCATACTGGGGATTGAACCCAGGCCCGCAACGTGTGAAGCGGGCGCCTTTCCATTATGCTACTGGGTGAACTCTTCGAGGTAATGCAGTCGGTCTGCTGTAGGCAGGAAAGTTTGCTGCGACTTTCCTCCAGCAAAGGCACTCCCGGTTCGAAGTCGGGCAGTAGCACGCATTGGCCACATTCGCACCTAGTAAAGAAATCGTACGCGTGCATATTCAGCTCGAAGTAAGCACTTCATGCTTGACGTTTGCACGGGCGATGCCATCATCCACGAGAAGGAACGACGGCTCGGCGACGTCTTCGTGCAAATGAGCTTGGTGGTCAGGCGTTCATACGGTATGGATACCAATCCTTTAGATCAGTCCAAAATTTCTCTTGCAAAGGAAGGCAGAGTCACCGGCACCGCAAACGACAGTTCTGAAATAGACGTCCCACGTCCGTCGTCCGCTGCCATCGCCGTCCAGTCCGCGAGACCTACGATGCTCGATATGACAACATGCTAAGAATTACTCAGTGAACGCACAAAATGGTTCCGGTTTTCTGTGCAGTAGTAGTAGTAGTAAACTTCATTTTGTCAGAGATGGGGTTTAGATGGAGGGGAGTGGGAGGGCCGTCCTGTACTTTCACCGGCGGCGGCCAGACCTTGGGTTTTGGCGGCGTCTTCGGCCATCTGGAAGACCTGAAGTTGAAGATCCGGGTCTGAGCTAAGCAGTGCAGTCTCCCACTGCTCTAGGTTGGTAACGGAAAGGGGAGGTAATGAGCTGGTGCGTTTTAGGCACTTATCAGGGGGCACGCCCGCATCATGTGGTGAAGATCGGCCCTACCTGCGCATAATCTAAAATCTACTGTATATAGCCCGGGATACAGATGACTGTATGTCACTGGGGTTGGGAAAGTGTGCGTTTGTAAAAGGCGCCAAGTCACTGAATGCTTTTTATCTAAGTTTTTGTGAGCGGCGGGGTAATGCCCCCTGCCCTGTCTGTAGTATTGTAGGATTTCCTTGTAGGAAATCATCCGGTCCCCAGCTGAACGACGAAGGAATTAGAGCTGCTCATCGTGAGAGGTTGTCGTGCGGCCGCGGATGGCCAATTGTCGGGCCGCACTGTGAGCAGCTTCGTTTCCCGGGGGACCGGAGTGCGCCGGTGCCCAAACGAGTTGTGTCCATCTGCGCCGGGTTTCGGGTACCTGGGCTAGAATTTTGAGGGCTTCGGGCGAAGTGCGCCCTTACGCGAAGTTTCGTATTGCTGACTTTTAGTTGCTGACTATGAATTTGATTGAGGATGAAGCGTACGCCAAGGCGAGTGCGACTTCTTCCCCGACATCCGGCGAGGTTGTAATGACTGAGCTTGCAGCGATGCTTTTATTTTGTTGATCAAGTACATTCACTACCATGGCGTCTCGATCACTATTCGGCCGCGTCTACATAGGCCACGTCTTTAGAATTTGCAAAGCGCTTCTCTAAGGCTCTGGCTCTTTCCTTTCTGCGTTCTTGTTTGTGCAGAGGGTGGGTGTTTTTAGGTAATGGTTGGACGTGTATGTGTTTTCTGAGCTCTATGGAAATGTCCAGCTTTGGTCCCAATTGGGTGTTGTATGTAATCCCGAGTGATTGGAGAATGTGTTGCCCCGTCGGGGACTGCGAGAGTCTCTCCAGTTGGGCAATTCTTCGCGCTTCTATTAGCTCGTCACGAGTATTGTGTATACCTAGAGCCTCAAACGTTTCGTTCGCGGTGGTAATTGGGAGGTGTAGAGCCTTCTTACAGGCTCTCTTGATAATGAGGTTAATTTTGAAACGTTCATAATTCTTTAGTTACAGGAATGGAGTAGCGTAGACTATTCTGCTTATAACGAACGCATGTACCAGTCTGAGTAGATTAGTTTCTTTCATGTCGCGGTGTATGTTGGCGATGCGCGAAACGAGTCTTGTCGTTTGATGCACGTGCGAGTTCAGTGCCTTTATCACTTCATTTTTGTGTCCATTGGCCTGTATTCTGAGTCAAAGGATCCTGATGCTTGATACTATTGGAATGTCCTGTCCGTTAGATCTGAGTGTGATTTGAGGGGGTATGGAGAACGTTTTTTTACCTCTCCACGTAAGTCTATACTACAGTAACTCTGACTTTTGCGGGGAGCGGGAGAGTCTTTTAGGTGTTACGTATTAGTTGACTACATTGATCGTTGTTTGTAAAGTTTCCTGGATTTCTCCTCACTCCCTCCGGTTACCCAGAGTGTGGCATTTTCTGCATAGAAGCAATGCTGTAGTTTAGGGATTTTGGCTAGCTTGCTTGGCAAACCTAGCATGGCCATATTAAAGAGGTAGGGAGAAAGGACCGAGTCCTGTGGTGTGCCTCTATTCCCGAGCGAAATGCTCTGCCAGGTTACCCCACCGACGGTGATACTGGCTGTCCTGTCTGTAAAAAAAGTATTTTATATAATTGTATGCTCTGAAGCCAATTCCTAGGTTGTCTAGCTGCGTTAGAATGGTTTCGTGGTGAACATTGTCAAAGGCTTTGGTTAGATCAAGGCCAAGAATGGCTCGGGTATCGAGTTCTGAGCTGTGATCACAGTCTATTATCTGGTGCTTAATTTGCGGAATAACTTCCTGCGTGGACAACTTGGGCCTGAATCCCACCATCGTGTGAGGGTACAGGTTGTGGTCTTCCATGCGTTTCTTTAAGCGAGTAAGGAAGATGTGTTACAGGAGTTTGCCTAGGCAGGAGGTGAGGGAGATGGGTCTTAGGTTCTCTAGCTGCAACATCTTGCCTAGCTTTGGTATCATGACCACTTTAGCTTCCTTCTACTGCTTAGGAATATGGCCAGTTTCCCAACATTTGTTGGAATACTTAGTTAGTGCTTCTATGAAATCATCGTCCAGGTTTCGTATGGTTTTGTTTGTTACTCTGTCTAGAGCTGAAGCGGAGTGAGTTCGTAGACCATGTAAGGCCTCGCGTACTTTTGCTGCCATATTCGGCTCGTCCAATATTGGGATTGTGTCTCCCGTGTATGAGGGCAAGGGCATTTTGCGATGGTTTCCTAGGTATCAATTTTTGAGTTCGTTGATTAGGTCTTTGTCTGATCCCTGGTAGGTGTGAATTATTTTGCTGTTGTTGTGCCTCTGCGTATTCTTACTGTCCTCGGGATCAAGTAGGCATCTGAATATGCGCCATGTTTTGGCCATGCGTATTTGGGCTTCCATGCCATCACATGCACTATGCCAGTTTCGGCGTGTTAGCTGGTGCGCATAGTCTTCAATTTATTTGTTTAGGATTGCTATGCGTTTGCGCAGGGATCTATCCAGTTTGTGTTGGTTTAGTGGACTTTGCAAGCTAGGTTTTTCTTCCCACATGTGAAGTAGCTTGGCATCTGCCGCCTGGATGTTAGCTTCTTCTGGTATGGTTTTGGTCGCCTGCATGACATTTTTTTCTAAGCTGTCGACCCATGTCTTTATGTCTAGAAGCTCAGAAACGCTAGGTTCGTTCTTGCTCCCTTGTAATTGCCTAAAGGCGTCCCAGTCAGTGAGGTGGATTGGTTTGCCTTTAGGTTTGGCGGGACCCGTTTGGATTGTGGTGGCCACTATGAAGTGGTCACTTCCCAAGTGTTCTTGCGTGTTGAGCCATGTGGCGCCTGACGCGTTTTTGGTGAAGGTTAAGTCCGGTGTAGTGTCTGTGCTGACGCAGTTTCCTATGCGGGTGGTATCTGTCGGGTCTGTGAGCAATGTTAGTTGCTCCTGCTGTTCGTCTAGCCACAATAGGCGGCCCTTGCGGTTATCGGTGCAATAACTTCATGCAGAGTAGTGCGCATTGAAATCGCCTACTATGACTAGGGACTGTTGGTTTGCCACTTGTGTTGCTTTCGGGAATAGACTGAGGAATCGGTGTTACTGTTTAGGGTTGCTGGATATGTTGTGCTCAAACAGACTGCCCGTTTTTCGATTTGCCGTAAGAATAATTTCCACTAGGACGTGTTTTTTTGACGTAATGCCGGACTCGTGCAGGAGCGCCGGTATGTTTCGTTTGATTAACGTAGTGATTGCCGCCTTTCCTGTGACCGATCCATCGGCACAGAAGGACCCATAGCCTGATAATTTAGCCTGACCCCCCCCCCCCCCCCCCCGTCTCTTGGAGTGCAATTATGTCTGGCGCTTCGGAATCCTTATTTTGTAGGAACTGCCGGAGATTCCCCCTCATGCGGCGGAATCCGCGGCAGTTCCATAGACATATAATGTGCGTAGTGTTTTTACCGCTAATCATGGCCATCATTAGTCGGGCGGCTGTAAGGCTTAGTTACTTTAATGGGCCCTACGCTGGGCCTCTGTTGAGCGTTTTCGAGGGCCTTAATTCTGGCCTTACAATTCTCGGCAAATTGTGTGATAATGGTGTGGAAGGTTTCACGGATTACCTCGAATTTGAGTTCAATGACCCTGGTCATTTTATCTATGATCATGTCTTCCCTGACGTTACGCTTAAAGTTGCTGGCGCGGGAGGTTGTCCCCTGGGAAGGAGAGGATTGTTCTACCGCTCTCCGTTTCGCGGCTAAGTGTTCGATATCGGAATCTGATTACGCGTCTTGTGCGATAGGTTTTACAACTGCCGGGGGTGCATCTATTTCTATAGGTGTCGGTTCTGGCCCTGCGGGTGCAGCCGTTTCCGGCGGTGTTGCCTTGAGTTGACCGTTCTCGGCCTTGAGGGCCTTATTCTCTGCTAGTAGTGTTTCGAGCATTGGTTTGATTTTAGTGAGCTCTCTGTTGTGAGAGGAGGGGAGGCTCTCTCTGCAACTTTATTTTTTCAATCGATGTATTTGCAGTTTTTTGGAAGCCACAAAAATGGGTTTAGTATTTTTTTAAATATTTTTAATATTGAGCGTGTGCCTTCAATGACCAACGACGTTGATTAAATTTGGTGATTTTGTCTAAAACTTTGAAAACGGCCCGTGAACACAGAAAAGAGAGTCAGCGCGACACAAACCGGCCAGTTCTTGATCGGCGGTTTTCGAGCGGAAAGAAACCAAATTTCGAGCCGCAAATTCTCTTCTGGGTAGTTGGGCTATCATATGTCGCGTACGACTAAAAACCTCTGCGAGCATATATATTTTGTCAGTGTCCGTTTAAGCTGCTTTCATCATTTACAATAAAATGTTATTAATAAAAAATGCGTGGTAACACGAGCGACTAATTTATGTGTTGCGCCCTCATCCAGTGATTCTTGCGGTTGCACCAAGAATGTCTATCACGCGCAAACAAGCCAGGGGTCGTAGACGGCGACATGAGAGAAGAGAAACTGGGCTTGAAATCCGGTGACTACGAGCGCCTGGCTTCAGACGTCTCCATGATATTTTACGCTCCGGCAAATTGTCCGGTTCAACGGACTCTTAAGTTTGGTAGCTACGTCTGTGCCTCCCATTACAGTCAGAGACAACTTACGAAATGCAGGGTGTGACGAGGCCCCAGCGTCTCGTTTTCGCTCATCAGCCAATCAGATTGTAGCATCAGCTGATAAGAATGCCAAAGAGCCAATTACGAAGCAAGAAGCGCGAACAGAATAAGCCCTACCCGATCGTTTCTGAGACTGGCAGTGACTAGAAAAAAGGTCTTTCAAGGTCAGTCACCTGAGTTCCCTATCCCAGCGTCTGACACGCTCGTACACAATTTAAGTGTAAACTCTTATTCGGCCACGTGCACTTTCCATATCTGGTAAGGACGAAAAAAATCTCAATATCGCGCACTTGCTCATCCCTTGACTTTATCGCCTGAGATCATTGTAAGCGCATAGGTGATTTCCCTCTATAAAAAATCAGCACACACGTGCTAAATTATGGACCAGTCATCGCACAATCGCTGCAGCTGCCAGCTACAAAGTGCTGTTGCGAAACGCAGAAGCACTTCAATAAACTCGCCCTGCGATATTTTTTATGTAAATTGCATATAGGTGTAATGCCTTAAAGGTTAATACACCTTAATCTCCTCCCTTATCACCATCTTATTTACCCAAGCTATCTGTATATGCTGGCTACTTGGATTTACATTTCCGGCATGTTAGTATCTCTAAGTTCAGAACAGTTATTGTAAAATAAACCACCGAAGGCAGTGCGAAAACCAACATTCCAATATTATAAAAAAGACTAAAAGTTTTTTTTTTTCTTTTCTGCACCACAGTGTCAGGTGTTAAAATGCATGATTCAGATATACCCGCGCCTTTCAGTGCTGCGACGTAACCGGCACGCAAGCTTGCTGGTCAAACACGCAGCCTATAAAATATATGGAGCGCATTTGGTTCGTGCTCTCGGGTGACTGCAAGGACAGGCTTTTAAAGTCTTTATTTGACACCGTCCATTGTCTTATCTCCGGCCGGGAACAAATTATACTGCCTGGTAAAGGAACGCTTGCCTGCCGCTCACGTCACATTTTGTTATTGTCACTAGACTTCAATTAAAAAAAAAGGAAACGAGGAGTACTAAAATTATACGATATTTTACTTCGCGAAAAATAACATGCGGCTTAATATCTGGGATGGTAGTTACATTATGTTTGTGGTGCGTTCAGACAATTTTGAGGAAACTCGGGAATCATAAAAAAATAAACACCGAACTGCCTTTTTGGAAACGTTGCACAAAAAACTTGACGCCGAGTACAGTCAAAACGTCTTCAATTTCATTCCGACTGCAGTGTACACCAATGTTGTTGTGACTTGACGTGTTCGAACTAGAGGCTTCGCAACACGAGCTGAGAAAACTGCATATTCCACGGTCTATGTTGTTAACATATGATGAAATTTGTCTTTTCATGCAGAACATACAAATATTGGCAGCTTCCGGCATGTGCCTACATGTTTATTCTGATCAATGCCTAATTTTTTATATTTATCTTTACTGCCGAGAAATAAGTAACGGTGGAACGTAAATCACGAAAATTCTATAAAGGCACTATCGTTTTCGTTGTTTTTTTTTCCCGTTCCATTCACAACCACTTTCATCCCCGAAAAGTGACGCAAATGCCTGTCTCAGTTGACTATGTGATCCCTTCCCTGCGTCTTTATTCGATCAGTCGCGACAGACAAAATGTCCAACGAGTCTGAATTTCCAAAGAGACGGATTTTCAAACTGAGAGATAACATCTAACAAAGTTGAATTTACAAGAAAAAAAAATGATCAAATCCAGACGGAGTGTGCGACGTGCCTAAGTTACCAATAAAGGGAATGATCAAACCGAGACGAAATTTCCAACGTGCCTAAATATACGACATTTCAGAATGTCAACAATTGGATCCTTAATCCGTGAAATATTCAGGCTCGTTATACATTCAGGCATAGACTCCCGACGACGTACCGAGTTACCGAATTTGCCAAGACAGCGGAGACGGTTGTATCCCCCCGTCTCAGAGGCTGCCAACAACGATAGATGGCGGAAGTCTTCATTCCCAACTCAAAGGGGAAAACCCCAAGGCTGCTTGCGTTCAGCGGTTCCAACTACGCAAAAGGAGTCTGTTTCAAGGTCACTAAATTTAAGGGGGGTCAGATGTATCCCCTAGTAAAGTAGTTGATACATGCTTATGTTGTTCTTTATACAAAAAAGAGCGAATTTATTTTAATTAGTTTTCGTCAGAGACACACGTGTCATGAAATATACATCTATCTATTATGTACTATCATCTCACTGCAAGCGGAGGCTATTTTCTGACCGGTTTTTAATTGTTGGGAAAAATTAAATTGTGTTTAAACTTGGAGTTGTTGAAGTGGTGGATAATGATCAGAAAGGCGGCAGAGACTGCAGCCAGGCAATGGCGACCATCACTTTTCGCCACATTTATTTCCTCTTCTTCTTTGTCCCCAATCTATCGAAAAGGTCCAACCACAACATCACTCCCCCCCAAGGGGAGAAATAAATTTCGATGAAAATGAACTCTAGTTAGTTACAGACATAGTCTCCGAGTCTGTCTGGTGGGCGTCTTCTAAGAACTGGTCGTCCCGCACCTGAGGGACCCGGTTTTTCAGCGGGCAGCTGCTCTCTTTTTCCCCCCTAACACGTCAAGGGGTTTATTTGGTTCAGGAGCTTGGTTGTTTTGAGGCGTGTTGTCAGCGTCAATTTTGTTTGGATTGGTGGTGAACCATGTGGTATCTGTGTCATCATTTTCTTCATTTCTTCTTGAATTTGTGCAAGCAGAAAGAGGTTTATAGAGGCTAGAGTTCCTAGTGATTGTTGTTTGACCCCTTCGTGCAGTGATTCGTTCTCTGTTGATATCGGTGATCGCGTATGGCTTAGGGTCATACGGAGGAATCAGCTTATTTGTCTGGTTTTCCTCGCGGATAAAAAAATCTCCCATTTCGAGGTTGTGAGTTCTTGCGTGTCTCCGCTCGTCTGCATTGACCTTGCACTTTTTGCGATTTGTAAGATCTGTGTGCTGCCACATCTGCTGTTCAGCGTTGTTATGCTTGGAATCTGGAAGCAGGTATCCGATGGGTCGCCCGACGAGAAATTCAAAGGGTGGTTATTCTGTTGTCGAGCGAGGGGTTACCCTATTAGCCATTAAGAACTTACTCAACTCCGTGGTCCAGTTTTTGTTTTCGAGTGTCGTCGCTTGTATGAATCTCTTGAGCGTGCGCATGAACCGCTCAACTTCTCCTTTTGCTTGTGGCCAGCACGGCGTAATGCGATTATGGAGGAATCCTAATTACTGAGCGAAAGTTTTGAAATCGTGGCTCTTGAATGGAGAACCATTGTCCGTCTTGATGATTTTTGGGATTCCAATTATACTAAAGATCTTAATAAGATTGTTAATTACTGTTGGGGCCTAGAATGATGATATTATCTTCACAATAGGATATCGCGAAGCATCATCTACTAGGACCATTAAGTATTTTCCGTTAGGGAACGGTCCTCCAAAATCAAGTGAGACGCCTTCCCAAGCCTGGTTGGGTTTTGCTGGAATGGCGACGGGTTCAGCTGGTCGATGCTTGATAGTGGCTTGGCATGTCATGCAGTTTTTAGAATTGCTTGCACCATGCTGTCTAGGTGTGGAAACCACATTTTTTGCGTTATAAGAGCTTTCGTTTTGGTTGTCCCCTGGTGGCCAGCATGTGCATGGGATTTTGCTCGTCAGTGGAGAGCAGCAGGTAAGGCAAGGCAATTGCCTTTCAGCGGTACACCACTGTCTGTCAGAGAGAGCACAGTGTTTTGTTTCGATCTGTACGTAACAGCGGCGTACAATTCATTATCGCGGTAGCGAACGTCGATTTCTCTCTTGGACAACGGTGCCACCGTGTGATGTTGGCGTTTCGCGGCACTGTGGCGTGGCGACCAGGTTTGTCCGTCCTCGCTGGCGTCTGCTCGTCGTCTCCCTCGTGTGGATGCGCTTGGGAGACACACGAACCGCGGACATGTCGTCACGCGATCAATCCGTCCGCGGATCAGTCCGTCGTGTGAATCGGCCATGACTAACTAACGCAAGCAACAAGCCCTCTTCAGGAGGTCTTCAGATATAAACGCGATAAAACTATAAAACCACCCGAGGAAGCGAGACGCGTTGCAAGACGGCGATCATGACAGAAAAAAGAAAATGGCGAAGTTTTTGTTTTTTTGTTTTATCCGAACGGAAGTTACGATTTTGTAAAACGTTTGTAAACAATTACGACGTTCATTCTATGGATTGTTTTTTATACCTAAAAACTATAATTAAAAATGTGATTTCAAGAGATCACGAAGATTTTATAACCAACATCTATGCTGTCACTCATTCTATTGGGCAGTGAGAACCTAATTTGAATGACCATCGTTACCAACGAGAAGCCGAGCTGAATGACATGGAATTTGCGCGCAAAATTACAAATAAATCTCTCGCCGTCAATATTGCTCTAAAAATTATTTTTTTTTGGGGAAAATAAATTTTGCGAAACGCGTTTCCCGACCAGACTGTTTTAAAAAAAAAACTGTATTTTTCGTTTCAGGGGCTCTTTAAGAGCTCGGTCACTAACGTTGCTTCGGCTTCTCTGGCTCTTTCCGACTGGGAGATGAAATTCCTCCATCCCGAACTGGGCGGAGGGGACCAGAGGCCTTGAGGGAAGGCCGCGAATAACCCTTTTGTTTCCCCCTTTTCTTTTTCAACCCCCCCCCCCCTTCCTCCTTCTCCGCTCCCCCCCCCCCCCCCCCCCCCCTGAACCTGCTCGAAGGCCATCGTTTGAACGGAGACGAAATAAATGTCGTTGAGAGTTTAAAGAGTTGTGTGCGTCTGTTTTCGTCCCGAATTTTGTGTTTATTCTTTCCGAATGTTTATGTATATTTACCAACACGCTCGTTTTTAATGTTAAGATTCTTGAGTCATCTGGAACATTCCACTCATGCAAACAAAATAAAGATAAAAATAACAAGCGCAGGTGGCGATCAAACCCCACCCAGCGGTGTGGGAGTCGAGCACGCTGCCGACTTAGCTATTCGCACGTGGCGATATAAGGACGTTATAAGAGCACGTAAGAACCATATACGATTACATAAGGTGTTATAAGGAAATTCTGATCAGTTTCTTATAACTTCTTATATACGAATGAAGGGCGATTCTATGTTTTATATGATCGCCTTTGAAAATAGGCGTTCTTTAGACCAACACATTTCTTATGTATTAAATATTGTGTCACAAGCGCCACTCCGTTGACTAAGAACGGCTGTAAAAATTGAACAAAAAGTGACTCTTCAGTATATTTTCTCAGCAGTCTGTCTCAGCCCAAATGGTATAGGTATAGGAACTTAAACGGTAGAGTTTAGGTTTTAATAATTCATATTTTAAAAGAGGAAGGGTTTACGAACTAGAACGAACTTGATGTTTTAGGTTGATTTTTTTTTCTTTGCAGCCTGTCTCGGCGAAAAATGAATAGGAACTAGACGGGTGCAGTTTTGCTTTTTAATATTCGCTGCTTTGACTGAGAATGACTATAGAAATAATATATAACTTGATGTTTTAGGGATTTGATTTCACAGTGTGCGTCACTTTACGTGCATATAAACGAAACAATGAAGTTTTTCTTCTAATAATAATTATGCTTATCAATGAAAATTAAGGTTTCAATATTATAATCACATTGTTATTTTTCACCCGGGCTTTGTGCTCACAGAAACTTTGCGTGTGGATATGCTTGTCTTCTGCAGACCTCACTCTGTGAAAATATCTTTATCTTCGTAATATTTACTCGCTTATAATTCCTGTCTTTCGATTATGATGGTTGCAGTGTTAATATTTTACACGATTTATTTGGTTACACGCACAGAAACATGACAGACATCGTGATCTTGCGCTTTTGATGTTCCTTGATTGATCTCATCAAATCGTAGCGTCGGCTGTGTCTGACGTTAAGGTGAAACGAAGTATAGGCGACCTAATCGTATAAGTAGTGCTGGTCCAAAAGTTTTCCTCACGTACCAGATACCAAAATGTTCTCTCCAGCTAAAGTACAGCACCCACCAGGCTGTATACTAGGCAGAATTTGTATATTCTCAATTGATAGCTGTGGTTTCCCTGTGAAAAGCGCACCTGCCCCAAAAGTCTGCGGATCTTAGTTCCTGAACCACAAAAATTGCATTTTCCGACACAAAACACCATGTTCAAAAAATGACGAAAAAAAAGAAAATATGCCGGATACCAAGCGGCTCTCTCGTATCAAAGGACGACACTTACCCAGCCACAGAACAGGCAGCGTCTGCAACTTATAAACTGATAATTAGGGCTTCCTGTGAAATGTGCACCTGCTCAAAAAGTTCGTGGGTCTTAGCCTCCAGAGCGCAAAATTATATGTTCCGACACGAGGAACCGTTTTCAAAGCATCGCAAAAAAAAAGAATATTCAATACATCATAATTCTCTCTCTGATCACTGGACAACCCATACCCAGCTACATAATAGGCAGCACCTCTAAATTCTCAACCGCTAATTGTGGCTGACTCTGAAAGGCGCATCTGCCTAAATGTCAGCTACTGAAAGAATTGCGAATTTTGAATATTGAAAGCTCCAAGAATTATTACCTTCAAATCAAGATATTGAATGCCCAGAGTACGTCTTCTACATCATAAAATGTTTGCACCGTTGTGGGAGGCTCTGGGATTGAAATCTCTAAATAGGTAAAAATGGTTTGTTCAGGCTGAATAAATATCCCCCCCTAGGGGGGAATATTTGTGCACCCTGAAGAATAGAGTTTGTGTAACCCCGTTGGTGTGATGCCCATGTGCACCCTTTTCTACACCACTCTCACTCGAAGGGAGCAGAGGTGCACACCATTCAATGATGTATGGCTGCACCTTTCTCAACACCCAATGGAATCACAGAGGGAGCAGAGCTGAACTCCATTCAAAGGTGTGCCATTACACCACTTTATAAACACACCTCATTCCAAGGGAACTCAGATGCACCCGCCTCTATAGTGTACCATTACCTCCCTTTCACACCTACTTCCTCAAAGGGCACAGATGAGCACCGCATTCAATGGTACACTGTTTCACCTCCTACAACCACTGGGCTTTGAAAAGTTGAAATCAGTGCAGTGAAGCATTTCTTAAAGCTGCAAGCTCATGCTTGTAGCGGCCACTGAACTAGATTAGACATTGACAATCAATGGTTTTATCATTCTAAGATAAGTTTTAACAAGTATACCTCCTTGACCAAACATATTAACAAGAAAACGTGGACCCCCTTGGTGCTTGCAATCGAATGGCTTAGGTACATTTCCAGCCTACTAAACCATTTGGTTTTAGGAGCATGGTTATCTCGATAATACACAACTATCCCAGTTAGTTCTCCTTGTTGAGAGCATTAAGTGAATGCATTTATGATTGTAACTGTAAAAAATACTTAGGATAAAAATTAGAACAGCATTTATTGGTTTATAATTTTATTCAAATTTACTTCCGGCAAGAAGTGTCAGCTTTCCTGGAGCATGCTCAATATTCAATGCAAAGTATATTAACCAGGGTTGAAAAACTTAAATCATGGAATGCATTTGTAGTAACGTTCTTTGTCATCTGGAAATGTATGGCGCTGCATGGTGTTTCCCAGAAAACTCCAGTAGCAGACCTTAAGTGGATCCTTAAAAGGAAACAAAGAAAACGGCAATTAGTAAAAGTATGTTTGAGACAAGTGAAATTTTATCTTAGGTATCACTTGCGGAACGAGGAGAAGAAACTGATAACAATTTAGGATGCAAGAGGAGGTAATCTGGCACCTTAATTTGAATGAAATTAACTATTCATGCCTACCAATTTACTCGGAGAGATGCAGTATCATCCTTCAGCAGGTCAGGCATGAGCTGCGGAATCGATTTGCAAAACAACCAGGAAACAAAAGTGAATCACGCAGTTACTTCAATTCAGCTGTACGCAAACTGAACAAAGCAGAACTGAAAAGCCAAAAAGAACTGCTGAATGTCAGATTCCAGCAGATTGTGCAGTCACACCGTTTTGTCATGTATGAAGGGTTCATTCCAAGATTTTCTTCTCAGCCACAATGATTATTTTTAACCTCTAACCTTGACAGCTGTGTTCAGTTTGATGGAGGGCCTTATTCCATTCAGATGTGGAAGTCTTGAAAGATCCAAACGCATATAAATTACAATAAGAAACATTGAGGTCATGAGGTTGCCCATAAACTGCTGGAAGGCTGAAAACATAACATATACATGAGAGAACCAAAACAATAATGGGTTACTTATAGAAACTTCAATGACCGTTAAATCAGATCAGTTTTCAAAAATTTTGGTTGCTGGTTAACCAATTCACAATACCAGATTGTATTCAGTTCGAGTCAAAAATGTAAAATGGCAGTTAGAGTGCAGCCTCAATAATGCTTCTAGAAGAATAAACCTTAAACGAATAGTATGTCTCTAAAAATGTTTTACTAAGGAGATCAAACAAGTCTTTAAGGGTTGGAGGTAAGAATGAATATTGTGTGCCATATTGTCAACCAGAAACTTCATATTTTCAATACAATACAGATTCAATTATTTATTCTCAACAAATAATTGCAAATATTTTCTCTTGCAAGGAATGGAGTGTAAGCTTCAAAAGAAAAGAAGCTAATTGGTTTATTCTTCGTCATCATTGAATATAGATTCTGACTCGGACAACTAATATATGATGCCATTGGACTCTGACTTAGTCGGACCGGTGAGCAAAGTAAGACTTCTTTACTTTGACTTAGCTTTCATCTAAATAAACGTATCAAATGGCCTGCAACAGCCGTTTCAGTGTGGTGTGCAAGTAGCTGAACTGAACGGAAAAACGCCTCTCTTCCGTAGCAACTTCAGTGGGGTCAGATATCAAGTATTTTCACACTGAAAATGGTAAAAAAAGAGCTTTCCCAAAAAGCATGCAAGTTTGCTGTGGCAAAGGAAGCCGCACGGCATCGCGATTCCCGCTTTGCACGTGTCGCTTCTGCGCAGTGACAAACGTGCCTGGAAGAAGCACACTAACTGGAACTAACCAACAGACCAAAACATAACTTGAGCCCGGTACCCCTCGGATGTTGACACGCAGCTCAACCTATAAAGCATGTTGTTATAGTTTTAAAAAAAAGACAACCATAGCGATTCGGCGGTGCAGTGGAGCTTAAGATAATTGTTTCAGTACCGAGAAAAAGAAATCAGCTTTTGATTTATTGTTTCCACTAGTACCTACATTTTCGAAGAAATATACGAGCATCTCGCAAGGTGAGCAGTTTGGTCCAACATCAATGTCCATTCTAAGACCAAAAAGTGTCTTTCTTTTGAGTTTTTTTTTATCAGGTTTCGTGTTCCGGCAGCGGGCCGAGCAGAAAGTTCTGTAGAAAACAACGCCCACACTTTACGGTCAAACAGATCCCCCAGAAACCAGGCAAATTCGGGTTACAATACCTTTAATTTTATTCGATGGATGCAATTACATAGAGGGTGAATAACACACAATTTGTGTATAGAGGATTATACCGGGTGCCTCAGCGAAAGCTTTAAAACATTCTTAGGAATAGGGTATTTGAAACCCCCCGAAAAATTCTTAATGCAAATCCCGACCATGGGGGACGTTAAGAATCTAAACTAAAAATATAAAAATGAGCTTTCAAATCACTAAATTGTGGTAATTTACTTTTTCCTTAGCGGTGTAATGTCCATGTTGCAATCGGAATTTCGAAGGCTACCACCATGGAAGGTTAAGGCTAAAGCAATTTATGAAACGTAAATAGAAGCTACCGGCTAAAAGATATTTACCAACAAACTTGGCGCTGTAATGAGTGTGATAACACAGTTGAGTAGAGTGATATAAAAATGTTGATAATTATACCCATTACGGCGCAAAGTTTGTCGACAAATATCGGCAAGCGGGTTGCTTCTTTTTACTTTCAGTTTAGTGTTTAACCTCCCATGCTGCTAGCCTTTAAATTTTAAATTACAACATCAACCTAAAACAGTTAATAATAAAGTTAATTTGCACATTTTAGTTATGTATCTAATTTTTATATATATTTTTTTGCAATTCCCAATATCCTTCGCAGATTGATTTTATTTGAAGAGTTTTTTTATGTTCAATTACCCCACCCTTAGCAATTTTTTGAAGCTTCCGCTTAAACTATGAATGTATTGCGATAAGCTGTCTAGGTATTCTTGTTGTTCTCCTGTACCGCCCCCCTGATGGAAAGAAATGTACATTCTTTGAATTTGTTTGCTCTGTTTTACAATATGTAAGTTCACTCCATCTCAAAGTGATAATTGTTGGTGATATAAACATCGATTTACTCGTTGAAAACGCACACCAAGTAGAGTTTCTTACTCTCATCCAGTCTTTTGCATGCTTCAACAGGATCAATACTCCTACCCGTATTACAGCCACTTCATCTACATTATTAGACCCATGCATAACAAACTTCCACCCAGATGACGTACTGTCAGGAGTCATAACCGCTGGAATAAGCGATCACATGCCCATTTTTTGTATTTTGCCTAAATTAAAGAAAGTTAATAATACACCTGTTTCACGCTTATATTGTTATATATCGGATGAGGCATTAAATACATTTTATGCCTTAATACAAGAACAGAACTGGGAAAATGTCCTGTGTGAAAGAAATCCAGATAAGGCATACAACCTATTTTATGAAACACTGAAGGATTGCTATGAGACATCGTTTCCTCTACGATCGAAAAAAAACAAACAGGAGAATTAGAAAGCCATGGATCACGCAGGAACTATTCCGTAGGATAGGTGAAAAACATAAAATGTACGATCGCTTTGTTCAGACTCGAGATACTACTATTTTAACGGAATTCAAAAAGTATAGAAATCGCCTGAACTCCGATATTCGAAAAACGAAAGAAGCTTTCTTTCAACGTAAGCTTGCAGACGCGCAAAATGATCCAAAAAAGATATGGGAAACTGTTGACGAAATCATTAGACTTAAGCCACGTCACAACTGCTTACCCGATTTAAAGATAGACGGGGAATTGTTATCTGGAACTGAAGTAGCAACACGCTTTAACACTCATTTCCTATCAGCTGGTGAATACACGTCTGCAAGTCAGAATGGTGACCACAGAAAGTACCTAAAAACGATATTTCAAACTCAATCGTTCTTTATCCAGTAACTGAGCACGAAATAGTTATGTTTATAATGTCCCTTAAAAAAAATTCAGCTTGCGGGGTGGACGAGCTTAAAGTAGCACCTATTAAATTCGTATCTAGCATTATTTTAATTCCTCTTACTCATATATGTAATTGTATATTTGAAAGTGGTATTTTTCCTGATCTATTAAAAATAGCGAGAGTTTCAACAATCAGTAAGGGTGGCTCCAAACATGACTTAGGAAACTACAGACCAATATCAGTGTTGCCGTTGTTCTCAAACGTTATTGAAAAAGCAATTAATGAAAGCCTTCAAAAGTTTTTTTTCTAGGTACGATGTCATAATCAAACAACAGTATGGTTTTCAAAAGGGGAAAACTACCGAACTAGCGCTTTTGTACATTAAAAAAAAAATAATACGTAATATTGAAGATCAACGTGTTACAATTGGTTTATTTATCGATTTTAGAAAGGCTTTTGATTCCATCAAACATGACATACTCCTTTCAAAGCTCGAGAAATATGGCATACGCGGGATTGCGCATAAATGTATTACTAATTACCTTACATCTCGCACACAGTATACGGTTTATAATAACATAAAATCGCCTCTAGGGCTAATAAAATATGGCGTACCACAAGGCTCGATACTGGGACCTTTACTGTTCCTCGTCTATATAAATGACATATATAATATACCATTTACCGAAGATTTAATACTGTATGCCAATGATACGAATGCATTTTTTCTGGGGCCAATCTTAGCGAACTAGAGACCACAATAAACAAATATTTAATTGAACTTTCATCCTGGCTGGTGGCTAACGGTTTATCTCTAAATACAGAAAAGACAAAATATGTAATTTTTTCCTCAATAAATTGCGCCCTCAGTACACATATTGAACTGCAGTTCGAAAGAGCTCAAATTGAGCGTGTCGATAATCATAAGTTTATTGGAGTGTGGTTTAATGAACGCCTCAATTGGACAAACCATGTAAATAAAATACGAAACGAAATCTCAAAATCAATAGGCCTAATTTCATCTGCAAAGCATCTTTTACCGGAATGGCTGAAGTACCAACTGTATTATGCGCTGATATATACCAAGGTTTACTACTGCTTTCTTGTCTGGGGTCAGACAACAAAGACAAATATTACACATCTGCATTTATTACAAAAAAAAGCTGTTCGTCTAATACACAATTCTGCTTATGATGCACATACAGCTCCGCGTTTTGAGAAGTATAAAATTTTGAGCTTTGAACAACTCTACATTTATAAACTTGCACTCTACATATTCCATGACCATACACTTCAACAACCTAGCTATCCATCTGCATGCACTCGACCCGACCACCATTACAACACTCGAAATGACAAGTTTATACTCCCCAAAATCAGGACAAACATGGGCAGACAAACGCTCTCATTTCAAATTCCTAACTTCCTTAATACATACAGTTATCTTCATACACTTATCACGTCAAATATATCTCTGAACAGATACAAAAGCAGATTGAAAGAAACTCTCTTGCCCACAAATGTTTCAACCTGATCTGAAGTATCTGGTTTTATCCTCTTTGCTATCTTTTTTCTTTCTTTTCTTTTTTTGTAGGTTTTTTTTGTGTTATAGTATTCATAGTATAGTTTTATAGTATCAAAAATGTGTACTATATAAATGTCATTGATATTTTTATTTTGTTATTCATTATATTTTATTTAAGAGCGCTTCTTGTTTCAGTGTGCTCTGCTGTCGACGAGTGTCATTGTCTTCTTAATATTTCATTTATGTAGCGGTACCAAGGCCTCGTCAGACATTCTGGTCTTTTGCCTTGGTACTGCAGACAAAATGTATTGTCTGAAGTAATACAATGTAATATGTTGAGCTGGCAAGAACTAGCAATAATAGTACCGTGAAATGCTTCAAACATATTAGCCCGCAGTTTGTGACGCTAACAATTCCAGGCACCCTGACAGCTAGATCTCGTCCTTTTGATGTGCCGATGCTTGCTTGCAGCATCATAAATATATTTATTTATGTTTTGATCACATAATCGAGATGAGTTGCCAGTTTGTAAATATATGTGTGGTACGCGTAATTCCAGCGGTCTTTTTGGTTGACAATCTCCGAGACACGAGATGAAGTTAGGTGCACTGAACGATTCAGAATGATAAAGTATATGGAGTAAGCTGCGGCTTGTTGTATAACCCATTGCCTGATGCTTCAGATGTCGCTCTGGCTAATTGAAATCTAGTGCAAGCTAACACTGTATTTCCAAAACTTGAATACTAATTTGCTTTTTGGATCCTCTTATAAAAGCAGGCTAGAAATAAAAAAAAATGTATTCTGCTACAACCAAAGACATCTGCAAGACGTCAGATGGAGATAATTAGAAAATTCTAGTTAACAGGAGGATATCGGTAACTCCATCAAACCTGCATTCGAAGTGAGCGTATCTGCATCCCTAAGCCTTGTTCTGCTATATCCACAACAGACTTGCGTTTCAAAATTTTATATTGCAAGATCGAACAACAGTTGTACGGCACGTAGGCTATATAAATAAAAAGTTATGCATCCTGGTAATTTTTTTCTTGCAACACTATAAAATATTTAACACTGAGATGAGTCAATTACTCTATTTTTGAATATTGCATTGTCTGAAAAACAATTGCAATGTTAAAGACACATGTCGTGGAAGGCTAAATCAATTTACACCAGCAGAATGAAATCGAACCAAATGGGAATTTTTTTGTGTACAATTTTGTCCTTTCCCTCCTGCAATTTCAAAAGGGGATGCAAAAATCCGGAGTTTTCGTAAATTGTTGTGACAAGTATAATGTTACCCAATAATCCGCTTCTGCCTTTGAACATGAACCGTTCCGTTACCTGGTATCGCTGTCAGGCCCACTAAACGGTCTCCTAAAACTTCCAATTAGCGCAGACGGTGTCTAATTTTTAAATTATGTAAGAGGAAAGCGAGAACTTGTCAACATATATTTGCATGTTCCTTTAGTGACGAAAATTGCCTCAGCCTTCTACGGCGGCCATTTTCAATATTGGAATTGACAGATTCATAAAACCTGTAAACCAGAAGTTAATTTTTGATTTTTAGTTGATTAGTCACAACTTGATTTCACTCCTTATTGATCACATTGTTCGAGAAAGGATGTCCAGCTGGCCGAATAACTCACCGGCGGAGACCGCTACAAAGAAGCTCTGACAACGTTTTACAAAAACTGGGCCTAGTAAAAGAGGACATTATATAGTACTCTTCGAAACACATGAGAAGGAAAAAATAGTAAGAAGTATAGGGTGCTCAGAAGCCACATCTGACTAGCAATCCCAGGCAGCATACCAATGTTGGACCTACATTGGACCAACAATGGCAAACACTGGCTCCAGAGGTTGGTCCAACATTGGCATTCTGGCCAAGCGCAACTTCTTCCAGTGTTGGCCCAGCCATTGGCACCAACGTTGGGCCATCGTTCAACCAATGTTCCAGCCATCATTGGCACCAACTTTGGGCCATCGTTAAACCAATATTTCAGCCATCATTGGCATCCACACTATGTCATTGGCTATGTCAATTTTGGCTTTCACACTAATTCAATGGCTATGCCATTATTGGCATACAAGTTCATTCATTGAATTGGCCGTTATTGACAGTCAAGCTAATTCATTGGCATGTCCCAATGTTAATGCCACATCGTTAATGCTGGATATGCAATGATGGCGATGCGTTTAAATTCTGGTTATTCCAACATTGGGTTTTAAGAACCCCTGGCCTGTTTTGTATTAGTAGCCCACTGCAAAAAAAAAAAACATTCTGGGCACAAATGGCAAGGTCCTCCTATGCTTTGCCGATGCACTATTTTATCTGGCGTGCAAATAACCAATTCAAGATAAATTAATACTTTTTTCGGAACTTTTATTGAAAGGGTCTAGGAAGGAGGCTCAGTGGGGAGCCTATGCCTGGTACTGGGGAGGGTCCTGGGGAGGGTCCTGGGGCGCGTCCTGCGGCTGGGGAGCCATTACGGCTTCCGAACGCCTCTTCCTGACGCCTCCCCTGTCGCAAGACCCTGGCAGCCACTTCAACACCATTTTTTATGCTGCTCATTCTTCCATTCTAAGATTCGCACTGATGGCATCTACGAAAAGATCCAAAGGTCGAAGATCAACGCTTTCAAACCCACATTGGTCTTAGTAAAGCACACTCCCAAGCAGCATGTTGTGAATGGGCCAAGGCTCAACATAAGTTCACTTGTTTCTGTAGCATCGCGATGTTCTGAAGATCTTGGCTCACAATGAACTAAAAGTTCTTCCGCAACCTCAACCAAGTCGTTGTGAAGTCAAGGATGACTGGCCACCATTAGCTCTTTGTGAGCTATGTAACTGAATATATCATGCACCAGCAAATGAACAGACGTAATCAAGCCACGAAAGGCAGTGCTGGCTCACTTTCTCTAGCAGAAGAGTGGCCGCGGCATCCCTCTGCTGACAAATGCTTGCTGAAATGAATCGCTCTCGAGCTAGCATTGGCACCCATGCAAATTACTTATTCGTAAACTCTGAATAGGTATCGTCTGGAAGGTTGGATATCTCTAACTTATTTAAAACGTCCCGAACTGAATTAACATATTTAATACATAAAGGAACCGCGTAAAAAAAAGGTACTCGCACATGAGTTTGTAAACAGGCAGCAAAACAGACACAAAATATTCTCTTCAAATCTCCTAGAAGTTTATTACACACAGCATGTTCCGTAGAGAAATACAAACGTGCAAGCGATCTGCGAATTGTGAACAGGTACTCCTAAGCTTTTATACAGCTGAAAAGATTGCAAAGCAAACAGAACCGGTGTGATTCTAGGCCATATAGTCTGTTCTCCCGGCAGCTGGAAAAATATTTTTCCCAAAATTCTCCTGACAGACGCCTCTCGTTGGCGGTGGCAATCAGTGCATCGAATGACGTTTCATTATAAAATCGTTTTATTGACACGCCGTTTTATCAGCAGATTGTTTTACAAAACAATATGATGAGCTTTTTGTTTTTTTGGCTGGTAACAAGTTACCCCAAATTGTCGCCGCAAATGGCATGTAGGGTGGGACACGTGGGTTAACATTCTAGTAATGAGCCGTCGCAGAACGACCCCGCGAAGCGGCGTGGACGGGTTGTGACACACCCGCGAAAAAAGGAAGTGGATATTCTGCCGCCGGCACAATAGCCCGGGGAAACAAGTGCCGGCAGTTGCCCCCTATTTGGTCTCGTATAAAACGAATTGTGAAAACAACTATTTGAAGCTGTAGAGTAACTCCCTGGTAAGGTGTCCGTCTCTTATACGGCGGGACCCTGGTTTAATCGTCAGTGTGTGATTACTTTTTTTTTTTCTAGGCATTTGGCGATACCTAGAGAATTTCTTTTTTACGATTAACACTGAAAAAAAAAATTAATGTTATCAGCAAAACTTCGTTGAATTAAATGGTATGAGACTCCGTTTCGGGGGTGAATGGAGGACAGCGAGGCTTGGGCCGCCGGCGGGCCGCTAGGAAGCGGCGTGTACAGGTGGGACAATTGGGTTAATATTTTTCTAAGGAGCAGCCGCAGACTGTGATACACTCTCCGTCCGAGTGATTCACGCGCCGTCCGAAACTGGCGGAATTTGTTTTCCCCGGGCTATGTCCTCCGTTCACCCCCGGGAAGGGCGCAGTCCCATTCCATTTAATTCAGCGAAGTTTCGTCCACAACATTCGATTTTTTTCAGTGTTAATCATAAAAAGGCATGTTGTAAATAACGTCAAACGCTTAAAAAATGTTCGAGAAAATAAATAAGCCCACACTGGGGGATTTATTCTGGGTCCCGCTGCGTATGAAACAGAAACCTTACCAGTGAGCAACTCTACAGCTTCAAATAGCTGTTTTCACAATTCGTTTTATACGAGACCCAATAGGGGACAACTGCCGGCATTCTTTTCCCGGGCTGCCGGCAGAATATCCACTTCCGCGAAAAAATGCCCCACAGCGTGCGATTCGCGTAGCGAGTGTCGGCGAAATGTCAGTGTCGACGAAACGTGTCCATGAAACGTGTGTCCATGAAAAGTTGTCTATGAAACGTGTTTCCACGAACAGCCGGGAGAAGGAGAAAGTCAGTATTCTACCGGGAGTTGCATTATTTCAGGCAGCTAATGGGAGGCGACTCTCCGTACAAGTTCGAAAAAGTATTGTCTCGGCTGCGGGAGAATAGACACGGCCTAATTCTATAGATAATCTGGAAGAGTACCCGTAGAACAGCGGTCACTCGTTGCCAACAAGCAGGTTGCCGTGCACTTACCAAAAAATTAGCAGACTTGAAAGATGTATTCCGAGATATCTGTCAATATGGGCACTGGAGAACAACCACGTACACACACAAACGAGATGGTAGGGCTCCGTGAAGATTCAACACGATGCGGTACAAGCTGTCATTTGCCGAACCAAACCACATCACGAGAATGTCTGTGACTTCTTCGAAGAAATCGCCTGTTGCCGATATACGCGTAGGACTTTTCAAACACTGAGCCACACAGACCGCACAGGGCCAGGGAAAGGAATGCTGGTAGGGGGGAGCAGATGGGTTGCTAGAGAGGTGAGGAGGAAGCATTCCCCTCCCTCCAGCATGTCGCCTGCATCCTGCTTCTTCAAGGTCCCGCTATTCGCCCACAAAAGGCTTATCTTCGAGGGTCATCCGAACAATGAACACAGCTAGAGAATCTGTGAGTGGATATTTTTGTGAGTTCTTCCCAAACTTGATAATGCAGTGGATGCTATGTGAGTGGTCTACCAAGCAGTGTCCTTCAGGCAGGTGCAGTGCTCTGCTTTGTGACCAGCTTGGAGACTATAGTCACGTGACCGTAACCGGAGACACGCTTGGCCTAAAATACGCATAGCGTCTACTCTGCTGCCAATACCGAGTGAACAGGACAGCAGCACGAAGGCTACTTGGCGACAACGTGTCTTGGCAATGCAGTGGAAGATAGAGGCCCGCGCTCCCTCTCCCATTTTGAACGCTGAATAAAGCTGTGCGCGGGCTCTCCTCCTTTCCACTGCATTGCCAAGAAAAGCTCTCGCCGAGATAGTTCTTGGAGTCCCAAAGGGACTGCCCTTCCCAAATGTTAGCCAAAAACGGGAGGTCTGAAGATTCTATGTTTTACGCCGTAAAACCCACACTCCAAACTAAAATGCAAAAATAACCGCGTCTTCTTTCTGCGCACGATGTCCTCAAATAAACTGAATTTACAATGAAAAAATATTGCTCAAAAATAAGCTGTGCCGTATATTTTGCAGCACGCTAATAACAGATTTTTTGTTTAGCGAGGCTTTTGTACATGTAACAAAAACTGTACCATTTCTTAAACCATGTAATCATAAATGCAACACAGATGCAAAGATACCCAAAGCTGAATTAAAAAAAAAGAAACGCGAATCTAACAAAACGATGAAAACACATGGAGGGGTTCTGGGCTTTAAAGTGCTAACGACTTATCACATCGCAGAATAATAAAAACAAAAAACATCAGCAATAGCGTCTGCTTATTTGAGGAATTCGCAGAACAGTGAGGTAATCGGGCGTCCCTAAGGTGGCGCAAAATTCACGATTATGTAATTAAACCTTTGTTTCGGGTGTTAAAAAGTGTTTTTTAATGTATATTTCGTCGTTCTCGACGTGGGCGTCGACGGACATAGCGCCGCTGCTTGCGCCCCTGTCGAGGTCAGCACTACTTTTTACATGTTGTAACGATGATTGATTGATTGATTAGGGTTTTATGGCGCAAAAGCATCTTAGGCTATGATGCGCCAGATACAGACTATTGCAGAGAAGGTTTCAGAAGGGAAAGAGCTTTAGTAGCTGTGATGGCTTAAAACTATGTATATGACTTTTAAATAGTGATGGAGATGAAGTTGAATATAAAATTATAGCCGGTGTAAACGACCGATAGCTCTCAAAAAGTTAAAAACACAAATGTGTGGTACAAGTGGGTCGTTGCCAAGTAGAATACTAAGGTGTAAAGGCGTATGCTGGTTATATAACTGAGAAAAATGTTTCCGACGTACTCGGTCATACGCTGGGCATTCAAGTAAAATGTGTAAAACTGTTAGAGGACTAAAACAGTTCTCACACTATGGGGCTTCTTCCCTATGCAGGAGGTGGCCATGAGTAAGGTGTGTATGACCTATCCTCAGTCGACACAAGACAACCTCATAAAAACGTTCACGGTGTCGAGCACTCTCCCACTCACTGATCAATGGTTTTACAGAATGGAGCTTGTTATTAACTTCTTCATTCCATTCTTGCTGCCACTTCCTTCTAATACAATTTTTAAAAGTGTGCTATAATCTTTGTATGGAATGTAATGCAGGTCCACTTCTTGCTCACCAGCAGAACTTGCAGCAAGGTCTGCTTCTTCATTTCCGGGTATACCAACATGGCTAGGAACCCAACATAAAATTATTTTAATATTCGTTCTTGAGGCATCAATAATTTTATTTTGTAACTCCATGATTATTGGGTTTTTCGAAGTCTTTAATGATGAGAGTGAACGCAGAGAACTCAGTGAATCAGTGTACACGACTGACTGCTTGCTCTTTGTTTTTACAGTGTGATCAACTGCAAGACGGAGACCGCATAACTCTGCTGTTAAAATAGTGTCTGTACACGTAATCCGTTTTACACAGCGAACAGAGGGGCCGACCATAGCACATCCAACAAAAGATTTTGTCTTAGTACCATCCGTGTAGTATGAGTTGTGTCCAGAATATCTACTCTGCAGCTCGAACAATTCTTGTTTTATGTATTCTGGTGGGGTTTCTTTCTTTTTAATTTTCGTTAGTGAGAGGTCACAGGAAATGAGGCAGTAGTCCCACGGAGCTATTGCTTCTGGAACAGGAGTGACGGGCATTGTACTACTCAGTCCAATTGAATCTGCTTTGGATGCATTTCTCATACTAAAAGGTGGTATTACAGTGGGCTTGTTGTCAAAAGTACGTTTATATCTCATTTCTTCAACAGCTTCTCGAGAAGGGTGCAAGGGAACCGAACGAATTTTAAGCGAATACATAAACCCTAAAGCAAACCTCC
>JABSTQ010000798.1:0-25679 GCA_013358835.2 Ixodes persulcatus
CTACCATTTCACGGGTGCTTCGTGCAACGCAAAAGAGGTGAAGGATGTCTGCTTTGACATAATCAAAGAAGGAGAGAAGATTGGCATCAAGGTGGATGTAATTATCTCTGACATGGGAGGAAACAACCAAGCGCTCTGGAAAGTATGTGGCATCGTGTGCGGCAAACACTCTCGCCTCCGCAACAGTTGCAATAATCCCTGTGGTGGAGGGACGACAGCTTTTCTTCAAGGCAGACATTCCACACATCTTGAAGAATTTACGAAACCACTTCATGAAAGGGCATACCATCCGCATCCCGGATGAGTACGTACAGAAGTACAACCTTCCAACACGTGAGGTTTCCATTTCGGCAATCGAGGAACTCCACGAGATCGACATCAAGAACAAGCTCAAGCTGGTCCCGCGGCTCAACGAGAGGCGCCTGGATTCCTTTAATTATGACAAGATGAAACTTGACAGTGCCTGCAGGCTACTTGACCACAGTGTGACTGCAGCCATCAAGTACCTGGTGGAGCAGGGAGACATGAAAAAGGAGGCGCTGATCACTGCATGGTTCATTGAAGAGGTATGTACTGAATTTGACGGCCGAGTCCATGGATTCTCAACAACTAATTTCGTCTCGGTAACTATGGCAAATTAATGAGAACAGCAAAGGTAGCAGAGAAATGCTTGTGGGAACAGTTCTAAGAAAACAACCTGGCTTCCTACTCATTTGGCACTGCAGATTTCTTAAGTGCAATGTAGTTAAATGCACACTTATCGGTCAAACTCTGCAACAAGTACTTGTCTAAAACCGTTAGACAGCTGGAAACGAGCAAGTGTGTCTCAAATCTCAGGTTAGGCAGGGATTTTCACTTCAATATTGAGTTGCTGCAGACTTAATTTTCGCGAGAACCTAAGTTTTGCGAATTTTGCGATTTGAAAATAATTGCGAAAATGGTCCCTCGAATAATTCACTGCATGGTAATGAATACGTAGCATACTACCCTAAATTGCGAAAATTCGTGCCCGCGAAAATTCTTTCAAACCGGCACTCCGAGTTTATTCCTATTCAATGGCAAAAGTAAATTCGGTGGGTCACACGCCGAACCAACGAGGGCATGCCGCACATTCCAGCAGTGGACTGAGGATTAAGTGCGACCACCCCTTGCGACATCCAACCGAAATCTCGATTACACGATTAAACACTATGCCTTCTTATTTCAGAACTAATTGTTTCTCGATTTCAGGTCTTCAGATGATTTAAACTGATGACTTCAAGGACGACGCAGTTTGCAATGAATGATCAGGGAGAAGAAGTACACGGCGATGACATTGAGTTCCTGCAAGAAATTATCTCCCTTTTCCAGCACCTTGCAATCAACAGCACTCGCATGACGGGGAAGCCTGTGCAGTCTGGGCTTGTCCTAACAACGACCACGGCACTGAAAATGCAAGACTTGCTTCTGCAAGACAAGCACTTCAAGTATTTGTTTCTGAGCCGTTTCACGCAGGATGCTCTGGAAAATCTCTTCTCAGCCATTAGAGCTAAGAACCATGTGCCACGAGCAAGAGACTTCAAGATGGCCCTTCGCCTCATCGCCATGTCACAGTTCTTCAGGCCAAGTCGCTCTGGGAGCTACGACGTTGATGATTCGGCGTACCTTGCACAGTTTGTGGTCTCAAAGCCTGCAGAAGCACCTTCTGAGGAGAAAGGTGAGATGCCCAACTGGGACCAGTACAAGACCATCACTGACGACGAGCAGCAGTCTCTCTTTTACCTGGCTGGGTACACCGTTCGTGCAGTTAAGGAGAAGCACAAGCTATGCGAGCTGTGTTTAGCCGCAGTGACGGGTTCTGCTGCCTCTCAAAATGCCAGGCTGTGCCAGTTGAAGTGCTACGTAAGAGACGGCAGCAATAAAGAATTGGTAATGCCATCCCCCGACGTCTTCGGGCTACTGATTGTTGCAATAGGAGAGTTCCGCAATCACGAAGATCTCATCATTGCATCGAAAAAGACCCTCGACGATGTACATCAGAGCACTGCAGCACTCAAGAAACAGCTCCCGCTGCCAAAATGCCACAACCTTGCACAGAAGCTAGTCGAAGCATTTGTGCTCCTCCGTCTTCGAGTCACATTGAAGCAAGAGAATGAAGAGTGGAAAAAGAGGCACTAAAGCAGACGAAATGCGGCAGCAGAAGCATGGTCGTGAGGGCTGCCGTAGCGAGAGTTTAATCCTTTACGGCTTTGCTGTGCCCAGTGAGACTTTCCAGAAAGCGCCAAGACTTGTGCCATTCAGTGTTTGGTTCTTTTTTTTATTATAGAAAAGCTGTTGTAGCCAAAGCTTATGCCTAGACTCGAGCCAATCACCAGCGTCTTTTTTTTACATGAGTGCTGTTGCGGTTAAAGTTGGAATCTACAACGCTCTGTTGCGTGTGATGTGCCCAGTGATATTACTAGTCGGAAAGGTTCCTGTTTTACATGAAGAGGATTGGTGTCATTTCGTTACCTATATACAAAATTTCTGTGATACTCTCCTAGTCAGCAAGCCTGCTTTTTTGTCCAGACTATGTATGTTACTGTTGAGATTTCCTAGCATGAATGTGCTGCTTACAGAGAACTGCTACCCGGACCAAACACCTTGAGTTAAAGTATAAGTGAGCAGCCAGCTTGTTAATGCCCGTGCCACATGGGCAACTCGAATACCATTTACAACGAATGACATTTGTGTGATCGGCGAATCAGCTCGCAATCTGTCGCGCATGGAATGCGTCACGCCCGGAGTGTTGCGCGCTGATTGGCCGTCCGCTCAAATGTCATTCGTTGTAAATGACATTGGAGTTGCCCGTGTGGCACGATTATAAGTTAGATACTGGAATTTTTGTACTTTCATGGTTTTGATGTGTTTCTGCTTGCAAGTATTAGATTGCCACACTATCTCTGAAGCTGCATTAGTGCCTTATACTTCGATATTTTTTTAATGTTCGAGTGCCGGTACTTGGAACGTTTTGCACCCTCTATGTGTAAAATAGTTTATAATGCTAGACTATTGACTATGTCATTGGAAATAAATTGAAACGTGCTGACTGACAATTACTGTATTTGTATCCTGCGTTCTGCACATGGGCAAAACCTGAGCTTGAAATAATACGCAAAGTAGCGTCCCCATGGTTTAGCACTGCTGACCTTAATTGAATAATGCATTGTGTTATCATTTTACAGCTGGCAGCGTTTGTTGTTCCAAGCACCTGGTCTGTATGTATATGCTTGGCCGAATTACAGTGAGAGTGTTGTAGCACCCGTGAAGCTACAGCAGCGTCTCTTTCATACTTGCAGAAGTCCTTAGCTTGAACTTTACTCACGCATATCTTTCTACAGCTGCTGAAGTGGTCCTGCAATATGTTTGCTAGCTCCAAGCAGTGTTTAGATATACAATGGTAGTACTCGGTTATTTATAATTACGAGGGCAAGCTGTCCAACTCGCATGTTATCTGTCAAGACGCTGTCCGACTCTATTTAAAAGTAGGCAGTGTATATTCTGTTGGAAGCCGGCAGAATATTTTTTTCCGCAAATCTACCAGCAGTCGCCTCCCATTGGCTTCCTGATACTTGGCGCATGCAACAACTCCGGCTGTCCACACTGCCCTCAATCATAGTAGCAACTGTAATGTTCGCAATGTTTGCGCCAGCGTTTCAGCAGGTGCATGCTCTAAGGCTTTTGAGTGCGTGTTCTTTTGCTCATTTGAGAATGCTGAAGTTGATCTTGACCAGCCGCAGTTTCAAGGACAACGGTGCGGAAGTTGCCACTGGAGAAGGCCTCGCAAAATTCGCAGCCCTACAGATTACAAGCACTGCATTCAAACTACCCGATCCAGATGTCTATCAACAATTTTTTGTGCGAGAGTAAAATTGCAGCCCTCCTGAGGAGAAATATATTTTCCTTAAATTCTGTTGCATTTTTTTTTTTGGCTGCCAGGAGAAGAGAGATTAATTTCTAGTTCCCACTTAATTCAGGGTTATTTAACGATTCTACCAGCCGCTGCCATTAGAATTTCAGGGGAATCATTCTGCCGAAAGAATAACAAAACGAGTACATTACCGGAATTCGTCACATGGTATCAGCAGCCAATGGGAAAGCGACTGCCGGTAGTATTGTGGAAACATTATTCTACCGGCTGCCGGTAGAATAGACATTGCCTTAAAAGTATGTCAGAAACACTTTGCAGCTTCACGCCTGACAACCCAACCAAAAAGGGCAGGGCTTCGTTGCTTCCGCGATGCGCCGAACACGCATGCACGATCGGCGCTTAAATTTTGTTCAACGAGCAACCAGCCCTCACAACTACGTTATATATTTATTCCTCACCGTGTCTTGGGAATGTGTCTCGAAGGCGCCTACTTAACGCCAGCTGCGTGCAAGCGAACACCATGTACGGCCACGGTCAGATAAACAACGCGAAAGCTTTAAAACTGGTAGATTGTCACGTTTTATTACTCTGAAGGGTTACATTAATATCCTGTCTTCGTACCTAACGTGTTGTGGGGCGGCAAAGCGATCAGAAAACTGCCTGTGCATACGATGGGAGGCAGATCAGCTGATCTGCCTCCCCTCGTAGGAGCAAGCAGTTTTCTTACTTTTGTTCATAAATAGATAGTGTCCTGTATGTTCCTATGTCAAGCGCGAACTAAACTTGGCGATGTTTATCTAGTGAACACCTCACGCTCGACCGCTGACCGTTCATGTGTTCACGCAGAGGTGGTGAAGCTCTGACAAAGCGGTTCGATAGCGAGGTCGTCTGACGAAACACTGGATACTCCCACGGCCTGTCGTATTTTCAGAGCATTCAGAGCACCGAGAACCGTTCGAGTCCCGTTTAAGTAAACTGTCCGTGCAAGTACGTTGGCTGCCGGCGCTTTTTATTTGTCACACAAGACCTAGACCGCGAGCAGCAAGCGTCGTAGCAAGGCCGCGGTGCGCTACTAATCTCACAGGCTAGGCAATGCTCCTACCTTGTAACACTTTGCAACGCATAGCTCCGCGGGCACATAAAGAGTGTATTCACAGGTACAGTACTCACCTTAACATACCGTGAATATTCAGTGCTTATTGTCTTTAGAACGACTTGCAGCTGTAGGCCCACCGCCCACGGCCCCACCTTTCTGAGCCAAAAATGGAAGGGCATCCCATCATGCAACACATTGGCGGCACTTGTAAAAATACAAAATTTATCCAGTGCTTTACGTGCGACTCGATTGGCGCGCCGCCCCGTGGTGGTTACCGAAGGTAGGCTGTAAGAACGCCAGCGAAACGAAACCACGCTGCGTAGATGGGTACGAACTCCTCCGCTACGGTATCCGTGAAGAAAACGCCAAAGCTGCGCATGCGCGCCGCCAGCCTTGTTTGCATAGTTCAAGGTCTTGTGGCGGATTACGGAGCGCTATCGGGTGCTTAGCGGACTGCGGAAACGGTCTACTACAATTCCCCAATATGAACTGCTGCGTCGTTAAGTACTCCAATTAGTTTTGCGTCGTGTCTTGGGACAAAGTTTCATAGTTTTTCAACTCGTCGTTGTATTGTGGGGCAGCGACAATTATGAACCCGCGTCGTACGATGCAAGAAAGTTGGTCTCCCGATCATGTATGCCGCTGTATCGGCACGGCTTACCTAGAAAAAAAAGTCACTTGTTTTTCCCTAGTGTTTTAAAACACGGAAAATTAATATTTCAACGCGCACAATCACACAAAAAGTGAAACTTTACTCTTTCTGTGCTGTTATTTAAAAGAAAACTTCACTGTAAAGCTAATTTTATCGTAATTTGCAGTCTACTTCAAAATTGTTTCTTAATGTAAACCGCGTCATACTAGAGCAAAAGTAGCTTGACATTTTTTTTGTTTGCTTTAATATTTAAGATCTTCGAAGTTTATATGAAAACCCCGAGGAAACAACTCTTTCCCTCCCGCCAATCTTTTTTTTTTATCAGTTTCGTGCACCCGGTGCCACTGTTGCCACTGCTTTGGAGGCCGATTTCAAACAAATGAATAAAATTATCTCGGTTCTACCAAATGTAAAAAGTAAAAAAAAAAGTGAAAGCCGTTTACAACTCCCTGTAACGCCGAATTGGAGCGCAGCTCTTGAGGAGGAGGAGGGAAGGGTACTCAGGGGAGGGTATACCCCTCCTCCTCCTCCCCTCATTCTTCAATCTCCTCCGGGGGGGGGGGGGGGGCTCGCGCGGTGCATTACGGGACATTTCCCATAATGCACCTCGGGGGAGGGGGTCACGTGATCTCGGGGGGAGGGGGTGTCACGTGACCTGAGGGGTCACGTGACCCCCCCTCCCCCTCCCCCGAGGTCACGTGAACCCGGGGGGGGGGCTCGCGCGGTGCATTATGGGACATTTCCCATAATGCACCGCGTGGTTACGCCGACGCCGACGGCGACGCCAACGGCGGCGCCGCTCAAGCCGGAAACAGGCGCCTAAGAGCTGCGCTCTAAAAATCAACGACGTAAAATTACGGTTTGTGAGCTCGAGTATAGTTGGCGAGTTGTTTATGAGAGTGACTTTTTTTTTTGTAATTAAAGTTCGCAAGGCGGGGGCATAATCTTATAAGAAAAGCGGCAAGCTCGTGTAAGAAAAAATATATATGTACTGAGCGATGTAAGACGAACCTTACATGTACAATTAGATCTGTCTGTTCCTGTCTTACTCGGCTAACCTCTTTGTCAGTCTGTTCGCGTGTGCGCGCACGCATACAACTTGTTTGTTTGTTTCCTTCGCATTCTCATATGCTTGTATATAGATGCCACATAATTGACGAAAGAAGTGGAAGATAGAAACAATGCTCACCTTTCTGATTAGCGCAGAAGAGCACGTGCACATTATGCTCGTGTTGAGCTTGTTATACTTTTTTTTTTGCTTAGTGTTTCTTGTTTATTAAATTCAAATTAAATTTACATGAACCTTGTCAAATTACAAACAAACAACATCAAAAACGTATCTTTGATTAACGAAAAGATGGTTAAAGTGCAGGCGAGCTGGTGTAGATCATACATAGTGGAACCTGAGACTGAGGTATGCAAGGAAAACTTCTAGGACGAGAAAAGAGGACTGAACACCGTCTCAAACGCAGCTAAAGATTTTTATTCCGTGCCCTCCTTATATATACATCCTCGATATCGCCAAGCTTCCCATAAACCTCAAAGACCTCAATAGGGTTCACTTTGACACAATAGTACAGACAATTGAAACCTCTCAGCAACCAGGTATCACTTCGGTCCCAAGCCATCCAAACAACAGGGGCACTCAAAGAAACACAACCACGAAACCGAAAAAAAGATAAGGACGTCATTCTTTCCTCGCTCTACTAATCCACAGATCACTCAAAAGGTTCACATTCACCACAATTGCACCGAACTCACAGATCTACAGTACACTCCGGTCACAAACCATTCAACTGAAAACAACAAAGGCCCTCCAGCGAAATGAAATCAGCAACCGGACATCCACTACCGATAAGAAAGGCAATCTTTCCTCCCTCGCTTAACATAAAAAAAAAAAAACACAACACAATGCGGTAGTGGATGTCCGGTTGCTGATTTCATTTCGCTGGAGGGCCTTTGTTGTTTTCAGTTGAATGGTTTGTGACCGGAGTGTACTGTAGATCTGTGAGCTGGGTGCAATTGTGGTGAATGTGAACCTTTTGAGTGATCTGTGGATTAGTAGAGCGAGGAAAGAATGACGTCCTTATCTTTTTTTCGGTTTCGTGGTTGTGTTTCTTTGAGTTCCCCTGTTGTTTGGATGGCTTGGGACCGAAGTGATACCTGGTTGCTGAGAGGTTTCAATTGTCTGTACTATTGTGTCAAAGTGAACCCTATTGAGGTCTTTGCGGTTTATGGGAAGCTTGGCGACATCGAGGATGTATATATAAGGAGGGCACGGAATAAAAATCTTTAGCTGCGTTTGAGACGGTGTTTAGTCCTCTTTTCTCGTCCTCGAAGTTTTCCTTGCATACCTCAGTCTCAGGTTCCACTATGTATGATCTACACCAGCTCGCCTGCACTTTAACCATCTTTTCGTTAATCTTACCAGAAGCAGGCTTAATTCCGTTTTCGTATGTGTCCTCCGTGCATTCATCGTCGTCGTCAACCACCCTCATCTACCATGCTTACGTAGCACTTGACAAGTTGGGACGCCGGTAGGCAGAGTTGCAAGCCGACGTTGCGTACTTCGGACTGTCCTTACGCAACAATTTCGTCGACCCGGCTGTTTTCAAGCACCTCGCCACAAGCGGATTGCCATGGAGAACAAAAAAGAAAATACTCAAGACCTACAGAGAAGGAGCAAGCAAACGAGTGGAGGAGCTGCGGAACGCCAGTGAGAGACTTTGGGACCTCCTGATTGGGAAGGACTTCTGGAGGAGCAGGGAGTTCCAACATTGGAACAGGATCAAGGATGCCCACTTCCATCATGTGTGGTATGTAAAGCGGACCAATGTTCTGAACTCCATCAAACAGGCCAAGTCGCGGGAGGTTTTGTTGTCTAGTTGGTGGCGTATAGATCAAACATTGTCGAAAACCGGTCTGGGCGTTGTCAACCCATGTAATGTAAGGATCTCAGAGAGAGCAGAAAGCTTATTATCCCGAGGCCCCAAGTTTTGTGTAAATGTCAAGCCTTCAAGAGTGGATGTTTTCTCTGCAATTCCAACCATTGCGAAGTGCGTTAATTCTGATGAAAAAGCCGCGTTTGTGGATCAGACAGTGACTAGGATGGAAAAAATCATGGGAAGCGAGTATCCTAAGGAAAAGAGGAATTTCGGCGGTATAAACAAAGTGAAAAAAGAGTTGAAGGGAAGTCCAATCAAGTTAGTTCAAACAGACAAGTCGGGAACGTTCGGCGTCCTCCCTATGGCAGTGTTTCAGGAAAAATCGGAGGCAGCAATGAATTCGTTGTTTGAGAGATGGGAAGGAAATCTAAAGAAGTTAAGGGGAAGCATTTGTACAGTCTTAAAGGATGAGGAACTAGATAAGGTGGCAAAAAACGTATTGGGTCAGCCAGGTTTGACGCTCAGTGTTAAGTACTTTTTAAAAGATCATAAACCGGAAATGCCCTCCCAAGTAACATTGATATGTTGTAGATATGTTGCGAGAATGTTCCGAATGTTGTGGGAGTGTTGGGGGATTTTGCGCAACGGTCGCCAATATGTTTCTGAGGCAACATTGATCGGCACGACAAAGGCGCAGCGTTAGGCTACTGTTTCGAACCCAATGCTGCCTGGGGAACTGTGTATTAACAGTCGGGAAAAGGTTGAAGGTACAACGTTTGCTAGGCGGCATAATTTAAATGTTGCGCAACTGCAGCGCGCGACATGTTCCTTAAGCAACGTTGTATCAGTGTAGTACAGATGCGAAAATCGCAACGTTGGGTAGTGAACTGTTTCCAATCTGTTTCTGACGGCAACATTGATCGGCACGACAAAGGCGCAGCGTTAGGCTACTGTTTCGAACCCCATGCTGCCTGGGGAACTGTGTATTAACAGTCGGGAAAAGGTTGAAGGTACAACGTTTGCTAGGCGGCATAATTTAAATGTTGCGCAACTGCAGCGCGCGACATGTTGCTTAAGCAACGTTGTATCAGTGTAGTACAGAGGCAAAAATCGCAACGTTGTGTAGTGAACTGTTTCCAATCTGTTTCTGAGGCAACATTGATCGGCACGACAAAGGCGCAGCGTTAGGCTACTGTTTCGAACCCCATGCTGCCTGGGGAACTGTGTATTAACAGTCGGGAAAAGGTTGAAGGTACAACGTTTGCTAGGCTGGCATAATTTAAATGTTGCGCAACTGCAGCGCGCGACATGTGGCTTAAGCAACGTTGTATCAGTGTAGTACAGAGGCAAAAATCGCAACGTTGTGTAGTGAACTGTTTCCAATCTGTTTCTGAGGCAACATTGATCGGCACGACAAAGGCGCAGCGTTAGGCTACTGTTTCGAACCCCATGCTGCCTGGGGAACTGTGTATTAACAGTCGGGAAAAGGTTGAAGGTACAACGTTTGCTAGGCGGCATAATTTAAATGTTGGGCAACTGCAAGGCGCGGCATGTTGCTTAAGCAACGTTGTATCAGTGTAGTACAGAGGCAAAAATCGCAGCGTTGTGTAGTGAACTGTTTCCAATCTGTTTCTGAGGCGACATTGATCGGCACGACAAAGGCGCACCGTTAGGCTACTGTTTCGAACCCCATGCTGCCTGGGGAACTGTGTTTTAACAGTCGGGGAAAGGTTGAAGGTACAACGTTTGCTAGGCGGCATAATTTAAATGTTGCGCAACTGCAGCGCGCGACATGTTGCTTAAGCAACGTTGTATCAGTGTAGTACAGAGGCAAAAATCGCAACGTTGTGTAGTGAACTGTTTCCAATCAGTTTCTGAGGCAACATTGATCGTCACGACGAAGGCGCAGCGTTAGGCTACTGTTTCGAACCCCATGCTGCCTGGGGAACTGTGTATTAACAGTCGGGAAAAGGTTGCAGGTACAACGTTTGCTAGGCGGCATAATTTAAATGTTGCGCGACTGCAGCGCGCGACATGTTGCTTAAGCAACGTTGTATCAGTGTAGTACAGAGGCAAAAATCGCAACGTTGTGTAGTGAACTGTTTCCAATCTTTTTCTGAGGCAACATTGATTGGCACGACAAAGGCGCAGCGTTAGGCTACTGTTTCGAACCCCATGCTGCCTGGGGAACTGTGTATTAACAGTCGGGAAAAGGTTGAAGGTACAACGTTTGCTAGGCGGCATAATTTAAATGTTGCGCAACTGCAGCGCGCGACATGTTGCTTAAGCAACATTGTATCAGTGTAGTACAGAGGCAAAAATCGCAACGTTGTGTAGTGAACTGTTTCCAATCTGTTTCTGAGGCAACATTGATCGGCACGACAAAGGCACAGCGTTAGGCTACTGTTTCGAATTCCATGCTGCCTAGGAAGCCATGTGCTAAAAGTCGACAAAAGTTTGTAGGTACAACGTTTGCTAGGCGGCATAATTTATATGTTGCGCGACTGCAGCGCGCGACATGTTTCTCATACAACGTGGTATTTCTGTAGTACAGACCCATACATCGCAACGTTGTGTAGTGAACTGTCTCCAATTTGTTCCTGACGCAACATTGATCGACACGACAAAGACACAGCTTAAACCGCTCCTTCACACTGGCGTTCGAAACGCAAATGCTTAGCGGATCCGCCCGTTTTCGTCATCGAATCGCAAGCAATTCCACTCAATCTTTAAGCAAACGCGTCCGCAAACGCGACTCAACCGCCGGTGTGAATGGGCCTACACTGCTTCGAGCTCCATGTTGCCTAGAAAACCATGTAACAACGTTACTAAAACCACTCTGTTAAGATGCGCCCAGGTCAGGACGCGCTACCTGAAATCCCCGCTGAGACAAGGCTGTATAAAAACAGTATTAATTGTGCCGCAAAACCTTGAAGCTAAAGATATTAGAAAATATCACGCGCACGTCATTTTGTAGTAAACTCCAATAGAATTTACGACAAAAATAGCTTTTTCCGTTTGTTCTTACGCAAAAACATGCTTTCTGCAAGCTCAAGGTGACCACAGTAAAAAAAAAGAAGAAGAAAAAAAGATTAAGAATGGCGCTGTTGTCGTATTTAGCTCGGTCTCGGTGGACGCCAGAGGCCCAGGTTTCAGCGGTGACTTTCCCATCTGAGTGTTTTAACAACGTTGCCGTGTACTAAAAGTCGGAAAATGGCTGAAGGTACAACGTTCGCTAGCCCATTCGCTACCAAAGCTGGCGCACCCCCGTTCGCGCCTGCAGAGACCTAATTGCCAAAGCCGGCGAGTCGCCGGGCTGTACACGTTTGTGGTTTTAAATTTAACTAATGGATGGCGCGCTATAACTACTTACAATTGCAGAGTTTGGATATATTACCACCGCACGGGTTATGGGTCTTTTCTTCTAGTTCGTGCACGTTTACCGTCGCGACATGGGGGAGAACGCCACAGCCAAAAATATCTCGATGTCTATCACCCATTTCGCCACTCCCGCAAATTATGAATGTGGTAGGTTGGTCCAGTGGCTTAGCACTCACTTTTTGAAAGGAACCGAAAATAGAAATGGACCAGTACAAGGTGAGATATGCAAGACACTTGAAGAGAGCCTGTGGTAATGAAAATGGACTGCTCTAATCTGGTAAGTCGAGTCAGTCAGTTCACAATTTTTCATACACTTTTGAAAGACTCCAGAAAAACAAGAACCAGGACAAGCCGAGTGACGCAAGGCGCCTCGTATCCTTCAGATTGACCCGGTTTTTTATGCCCTTTCGGAGCACAGTGTTCGGTTTCTAAACGCTGTTTTTTTTTTTTTGCACGAAAATAAGACAAAAATACGTAATACTTTTTCACACCAGTGCAATGCAATATAGACTTCTATTTCCAGCAATCTGCTTTCCGCCATGCTTCCATCATGACAGGGGATCTGTCGGCGGCTTTGCGACTGATTTGGGAGAACCGGGGGACCTCGTGATGTCGCGGTGTATGTGTGTTGACAGGAGACCTGTCGGCAACTTTGAACTGACGCCGTCTGAGCTTATCGTTGGCTGGAATGTACGGGGGCCTAGGGAAAGGAAGAGGGAAGGGGCTAGGGCTTTTGGGAAAAGGAAGAAAAAAGAGGGGGACAAAGGGTAGCGAGTGACATATAAGTTTGTCCTGTGAATAATCGTCACCATGGTAACCTGCGCTGTTTTCGTCGACCATTTTGTCACACTCGCCGGTCGTGCGCGCGCTCTACGCCGCTAATCCTCGTTAGGGCCAGGGAGCGCCCACCGCTCTCGTTCAACGGCGAGTCTCCGGCATCCGATGCCGGTCTGATGCGTTTCATTTTGTCGCGGGAACTCGTGTTTCGTTAAAAGCAACGCACACTTCCTGCTCGCAACTTCAAAATATGAAACACCCAAATAAAGAGAGCGACAGCCATCACGACCACCATCCCGCTCAGCCTCCGACTCCTCTCATGAACGGAAACGGAAGTGGTCTCACTGTGTTGCCGCTGTTTCGAGACTACAGAAACTCAACGTTGTTTACGTTTAGCGAAATAAGAAGTAGAAAAAAATGGCGGTGGCAGAGGATCTCGGAAAGGGTAACAAGAAGTTGGCGCCACCCTAAAGTGGAGAAAAAACATGTAGGCACCCTAGGGCTAACCCGTCTCAGCTCAAGGCTGTATAACATACAAAGCAAGCCATTTTTTTTTTGGTTTGAGACTTCGTCTGTTTTGTTCTGTGTTTTGTCTTTCATCCGTATCCCAGTCTCTAGTTTACAACCATGCTCAATTGATTTCTCACGTACGTAGATCGGGCAATCAGGAAGCGACTGAATGATTCCGCGCCGGGCTGCTGGCCGTACCGTTATGTAAATGACTACCTAATCATGCATGAAGAGCAGACAGACTCTGAGACTATCCTGGAGGCCTTATCGTCGGGCCCCGCAGGCCTTGTCTTTAAAAGGGAGGACCCCTCCGACGGAACTCTCCAATTCTTAGACCTTCGTTTGGCGATCCATCCCGGGGGAATCTGCTGGGAGTTTAGGCAAAGGACGGAAGAAGCCAGTTCCGCATTTCGCTAGCGCTCAATCCAAGACCGTTAATTAAACCAGGGCTCGTCAAGTCCCTTATGACGTCAGCGCGTTCTAGATCCTGCCCCCGTTACGCGGAGCTATAGTGTCCGGCTGCAGACGCGGAGGTTGAGGAAGGCCGACTTTCCCGACGACCTGCTGGACAACTCGCTCAAGAGGCTAATTTTCGCCCCTTCTACTCCGACACCGGCACCCAGACAAGGGAAGAAAAAGCTGGCCGTCATTCCTTATACACACAACACAGCGCATCGGCTAAAAGCGCTCGCGTCCAGATTCGAAGTAGGGGTGGCGTTCAGCTGCAAATTCAAACTCAGTTAACAAAATGGTTAATTGCAATCCTCTAAACAAAACCTCCTCTAAGATGCGCGGGCATCAGTTCGTCTCATGTAAAAAAAAGAGGGTCTACTCCATCCCGTTCTCCTGCGGCGGAGAATGCATAGGCCAGAGAGGCAGGTGTATCAACGAGCCTGCGGGAGCGGGAGGACTCGGCTCGGCGCACACGATCGTAGTGCATCCAGACTTGGAAGTAATTCATTACAAGTAAGGTGATTACTTGTAATTAATTACTTTTATTGTAATTTAGTAATTAATCTGTTACTTTTTTAAAATATACTTTGTAAAGTAATCTACTTACTTTTACAGTAACGAATTACTGAAATTACTCGTTACAATACTTCCGTCCCATCAAAGAGAAAAAAAGAGTGGTAGAAGGGATATGCAATGGCCTTCGCGCTTTTAGCATGCCAACACAAGACTCGGGTGAGGTGCTGGCGTGGAAAAGGTAAGGAATTCACGGAAAGCACAAGAGCCCAGCCAGAGCCCGTTTCGGGACTCGATCGTACGGTCAGCCAAGCTGGGCGGATTCGACTGTCTACATGAAGGCAACAGGCCTCGACTTCTTGGAAAACGAAGGCACTGCTTCGAGCGCACGAAAGAGTAGAAAACAAATGGCCCATAAAACCGCCGCGTGGGGTTCGTGAGGACTAGGGCCGCGAACACTGTGACCATGGCGCATGCGTCCGCTGCCTTCCCTCCTCTCGCCTCCTCCACTCTTCCCCACCCTTCTGAGTTGTTCCCCAAAAAAACAATCAGTGTTTATTTTTTTCGTTTCTTTTTTTGTGTCGTTACACGAAACCGTCTTTTGCTTGTTAGTGTTTCTGCCTACACACGCCCCCGCCCCTCCACCCGGCAAATACGAAAAAAAAAATCTAATGAAACCTTGCCCCTGCTCATTGAAAGCGCTGTGAAAGCTAAATACTGGCTGGACCAACCAGCTATTTGGCTTCTTTCACTTGAATTCGCACTAGCGGATGCATAGGGCAAAAACATGAGGGGTGCGATGGCAGCAGTTCATTGGAACTAAAAAACTATTAGCGTCAACCCTGCTGTCAGTTTAAACAGTAGCTTTCGACAGCAGGCAATAAGCTGGTCGGGGAGCACAGCAAAACGGCTTGGGACATCCAAGCTGGAGTCCTCGTCAGCGGATTGCGCCTGCGGGAACTTAGACCGAAATTTTAGGAAAAGGGAACACAGTCCGAGTTTTCTGAGAATAACAGTGGCTGACTTGGACACTGGAGTTGAGAATCCCCCTGTAAACGCGTGAAAGACATGGAAGCGTGCTGTTCACTGAAAGTTGTGCTTTTTTAAATAATTTATAAATGGCAAAATCAGTTCAGCTGAGGGATCGCACATTAATATTTCGTGTGACGTCTTGGTTTTGATAAGTTTGGTGATCAAGAAAGAAGATCAAGTGGGTCATTTGGTCGGATAACAGCCTTCATCAAAACGGAGTATTTGAAATGTACCCAGACGCAAACCGCATCTTGGTCTCACAGCCAGTCCGATTTAGTGGGTAAACCAGCCACTATTTAGGGAAACATGCAGCAAATATAGAAAAATCATATCTTCAGAGGAATAGTGTTTTGAAGCTCGCCGATTCCAAACTCGGATTAATTCGAATCGTGTGCGTGCCTCCACCGCCCAAGTCCATTTGTCGCATGTTCATGAAATTTAGTTCTGTCATGGTTGTATACAGCTCAAGGCTCGTTTATCTTGAGCACATGTTTAAGTCCTTTATAATTTTATATATTCGTTCTCCTGAAATTATTAGCCTAAAATGATGCGTACATAGTACTGCATGTGTTGCCTTTTTGTTTTAATTTTGATGAGGCCCGAAAAGTTCCCCTTCAAACACGCAGTACATAGTGTGTCTTTTTCGTGTTTCTTTGGAGTAACGGAAAAGTAACGAACTAATTAATCCATTAATTTTAACGTGGAGTAATTTGTAACGGCAATCTTTTACTTTTTAGGCCAAGTAATTGTAACTGTAATTAATTACTTTTTTGAAGGAACGGGCGCAAGTCTGGGTGCATCGGCGAGAGTGCGGTGGGTGTTCACCCAGGTTCGAGCACACGCGCGCCTTGGGGTTTCGCAGCCAAAGGTTTGAAACAGAGCTTATAGAGTCGTCTCGTACGCCATAAAGGTCTTAGATGTAAACGCTCCCTCTCCCTCGCTGACGCTCTCCGAACGAGAGATCGCGTTCTAGCGCCCCGAGCTTTCCACTTTGCGCTAGACGACCTTGGTGGATAACTCGGCCCTCCAGCCCTGTCGGCTCCTTTCGTGTCTTTCCGTCAATCGCCCTCTCCGGGATGGGGAGCCGGCGAGCGGGCGGACGTCGGTTTATGTGTGGTGGGACTTGTGGCTTAAATCTTTTTTTTTTTTTCGATATATACAGACATGTACAAATTACTCAAAAAAGGTAGTTAAGTTACTGAGTATCGACGCCAGAAGTAATTGGAGTAGAGTAGAAATTGCAGATTTGTAATCGTAATTGAGTAAACTACTAACTACTGTAAAAAAGTAGCGAGTTACTTTTGAAATTACTTTCAAAGTTACTTTTTATATTTTTGTGGTAGCAAAATGAACAGCGGTTTTGATCCGCGAAAAACTCTGCGAGTCTATAATAAATTCAGTCATTTTAAGGCTTGCGTTTTTACTAAAATAGTTTATTCGCTCGCAGAAGCAATGGACCTTTTCCGAGAAGCGTTCTGCGCACGCGCGAGCACTCGATGCCAAGCGGCGGAAGTCGGCACTAGACATCGAGGAAAATCGGAAGGAGGCTGTGGATCAGAGAGTAGTACACGTAATTGCAACATATATATAATTGTGTTACACAAAAAAAGAAAGTGGACGGAAAGAAAAACATGACGGGTGGACGCCACAGATCCCCCTCTTTAGAGTCGCGTTGGGCACGCGCCGCTGCTCGGAGAGCGAAGAAACTGGTAGCGTAGCTCCCATTATCGATTGGTAGCGCAGGTAGATCACTTCCTCGATTTTTAGTTCGTGCAGGCCACCGCCTGGTGCCGTCGGTATGTGAAAAAGGTCCATTGACTCTCAAAGTTACTATCGGAAAGTTTTCTCTTTTTCCTCCTAAAAATGTCCCCAGCCAGCCTAAAAAGACGTTCCACCGACGCGCTGGATGGTGCGGCAGTGTTGAATTTCAGAAACAGGCTGTACCGGGTCGGGTAAGCGGGTGTCGGCATCTTGGGTGTCTATGACGAAGCATGTGAGGTTTGCTTCGGTTAGAGGGTCTTTTATAACAAACTCTCCTTCTTTTTTCTTCGGCAAGCTGAGATTCTTATGACTGGCCCCTTTTTATTCCCACGACGTTCGGATAGTACGCTCAGCGAGTGCACCTGACCGTCAAGGATTTAAGTCTCGCGCCACGACGATGAGATCATCCGGACGACTGCGCGTCTCGTTGCAATGCTATAGACCTTTCCAATGTTTACAAATGCACAGCCCAGCGTGCGATCTCCACAGCTCAGCACGCGCGTGTGCGTCGCTCTGGAAAACGAGCAAAGCACGCGCCATACGCACGAACACTGGAAATGGCACCGGCCATACGCTCTTTCTTGGAAAAGTCTATAGACCTTTCCAATGTTTACAAATCCACAGCCCAGCGTGCGATCTCCACAGCTCAGCACGCGCGTGTGCGTCGCTCCGGAAAACGAGCAAAGCACGCGCCATACGCACGAACACTGGAAATGGTACCGGCCATACGCTCGTTCTTGGAAAGGTCTATACTTCGTCTCACCCTAGCATGGACTAACCGCGAAGGCTGTGCTAGCGCGAGCGGCCAGCCTTGACTGCCTTGACTAGAGCCAACGTTACTAAAACACTCAGTTGGGAAACTCACCGTCGAAACCTGGGCCGCTGGCGTCCACCGAGACCGAGCAAAATGCGACAACAGCGCCACTCTTTATCATTTGTCTGTACTGTGGTCACCTTGAGCTTTTATAAAGCATGTTTTTGCGTAAAAACAAACGGAAAAGACTTTTTTTGTATGATATTTATTGGAGATTAGCACAAAATGAAGGGCGCGTGATGTTTTTAAAATCTTTAGTTTGCAAGGTTTTGCGGCATATTTAATACTGTTTTTATGCGACCATGCCTCAGCGGTACTTTCAGGTAGCGCGTCCCGACCTAGGTGCATTTTGACTTCGGTAGTAGCACGCGGCGCGGCCGCCGGGGAGACGGGAGTGGCACCCCTGTAACCTCTTCTACTGTATCTGTTTCGGCTTCAGAATGGTCGATTAAAGCCAAAATGGAAGTAACGTGCGGTTCCTCGAGTGGCCGCTGCGGGAGAAATGGCGGCGTTGTGTTCGCCATTAGCTCGGCTCGCGAGGACAGATCGGGGACACTTTTTCAGGGTAGTCTCTATGGCAGTTTCCCAACTGAGTGTTTTAGTAACGTTGACTAGAGCACTAGCTGCACGAGCCCTCTTGCAGCCGCCGCGGCTTCATTCAAAGCGACTAGCTCGCGCTTTTAGCACGCGCGGCTAACAATAGTCCATACTAAGGTGAGACGAAGTATAGTACTACGCTACTGAAAAAACAAACAAACAATTGTTTTGGTTTAACAGAAGATGAAACGAAGTATACTTCGCCGCTGACGTCGGGTCCAACGAAGGGATCTCCCAAGGTGACTCGCAATCCTCGCCGGCGTTAGGCTTTGCAAGGGAGCATGCGGTGACGACGAGGCGACCATAGAAACGGGCGCCCAACTGCGAGGTCATTCCAGTGGCGCTTACCGAGGAATCTCCAAACTGCTTGAATCAGAACTCACTAAAGGCAGACAACATAAAAACAACAACCCTCGCAGTGTCCCCGACTTTCACGGTTGTAGCTGGAGGCGCGGCGCCTGCGTGCATTACCGGATTAGGCCAATACCCGACCAAACGTTGTTAAGCATCTATGCGTGCGTGCGTGCGCGCCGGTGTTATGTTTTGGCTGCTAGTCGTCACCTTGGCCCAAGGACGCCTATGATGCAGTTTCTACGGCTGCCGACTATAAGTGCGTGGGAACGGAATGTGAGGGGGCTCCTTGTCCGGATCTGCCGGCGTCTTGTTTATTTCTGCGCTCAAACATTTGTGATGAGCAAAATTAGCCCTAGATTTCGAAAGTAGTTAGTAATTTGAGTAGAAGTTACCTGAAAAACGTAGTTAAATTAAACTACTAATTACCCAAATAAATTTGTAATTGAAAGTTACCAAGTTACTCGGAAAAGTAGTTAAACTACAGTAGTTTGAGTAGAGTAGTTGAACTACGTCCAAGTCTGGATATATATAACCTAGGTTCCGCGGTAAGCACAAGGAAGGAAAGGTGTGGCCGATGGAACGGTAGTTGTGTCGTCTTGCAGGCGGCGATATTTTTTAGCGATTTTTATGTTGTGTTAACGTAACTTCATGAAAAAAACAGGCTGACAAGCATCACGCTGCGTAAATATTCCCAAACCAAGTTAGCGTTATTATTGAAGAGGTTAATATTTTTTACCGCCACGTCAAAACAGAACTGAAGCCATTTTGCACAGCGTTGAATTCTGTATTGGTGTTGATGGGTTTTTCAAGATTCTTGCTGCAGGTTTTTGATTTTTGAGCGGTCAACATTGGTGCGGATCCCCACTAAGTGCAGTATGTGATTGAAATAAAGCAATGCGTATTCGCGAACTTGTTTTCTGTGTGATCAATTCAGTGATAAAAAGATGTGTATAATTACACATCAAAATACCCCTTGAAAACGTTCACAACGCCCTCAGCCGGCGCTGAGAGGCATTATGGGACACGCTGTCGGAAACGACGGACGGTTGGAGATTGCTTGCTCTCTTGTGTCATGATGTAGCCGAAGAAAAGAGGGAGGCGAAGCGAGGCAGCGCGTGGCCTTCTGGGGTTGAGAAACTCACCCTTGAAACCTGGGCCGCTAGCGTCCACCGGGGCAAAGGTAACGCTAACCATTGTCTGAAATGGGGAAGAGAACTTTCTTCTAACCCGTACCCTTTCCCTCTCAAAACTTCTTTTTCCCCTCGCTTCAATTGAATCTGGGGCGACACATGACCGTTGCCTTCCCATGATCCCGTGCGATTCGCTGGTCTGCTAGAAACCAACGCCATCACTGGGCGAGGCGTAGCGGTGGCTCCGTTGCTTACGGCCCCGCCGTTTTCTTTTTTCTTTTTTTTTATCCTTAGAATTTTGACGGCAACGCGATGCCATCATGTTGTGACGGCAAAAAACCGTTTTTGCCGTCCCGACAGGGAAAAAAAACTTCAGCGACGAAGACAATTGAGTTTTAGTAAATCGTTTTGGCTCTCCAGAGCGACGAAGCTACTGAGCATGTGCGCTGCTAGCGGTAACATTGCGGAGCTGCGGAGGCTAGCGGAGGCGCACTATCAGACCAAAATAGCGAAGTGCGTAGCGCGGCGTGCTAGCGTGGGTCTCGTGAGAACGAGACTTGGCGAGATAATTGCTGGGAAAGCCAGCGAGGGACGCAATTCAAGATGGCCGCCACGCCGCGCCAGTCCGGTATGTGTGCTTCGCGGGATCCGGACATTTCGGTATAGGGAAATTCGGTGTAGGGCGTTTTGGTGCGGTCTTTTCGGTGCACGGAATTTTCAATGCACGAAAAATAAAAATCACGGTTTTTTTTTTTTTCTTTCTAAACGTATAAAGCACTATTTTAGATAAAAATTATTTTTTTTTCGCACTTTATAAATTTTAGGACTTGGTCATGTATTTACGGTAACTTACTGATATACCACCTAAGTGACTTTGTTAGGCGGAGTACCATCCTGCGTGAGGATTGGAGACGTTGGACATTAGGGTTTGTTTGTCGCTGTCTCTTTTTTAACGTACGCACTAGTCGCATAGCTTCATGTTTACACGTTGGGTCAATTTAGACGTTCTCGGCGCCTTCTGTAAAGGTGTGGGCTTTATTATTGGTAATCTGTGTAGGAATGACCCCAGCAGCAGGCTTGAGATTGTTGAAAATCATTCGAGACATGTGATGCGACTAGTGCGTGCGTTGGAAAGGAGACACAAACAAAGGAACCAAAAAGTCCAACGTCTCCAATCCTCACGCTGAATGGTACTGCGCGTAACAATGTCACTTAGGTGGTATATCAGTAAGTCACCGTAAATGGATAACCAAGTCTAAAAAATTATATAGTGCGAAGAAATAGATTTTTAGCTAAAATAGTGCTTATACGTTTAAAGAAAAAAAAAAAAGAAAACTCGTGATTTGGACTTTTTGTGCACCAAAATGTCCGCGCATCGAAAAGTCCCACATTGAAAAGTCCGTGCACCGAACGTCCGTGCTCCGAAAAGTCCGCACCCAAACGCCCTACACCTAAAAATCCAAGACCCCCCCCACCCCCCCGGCCCCCCTTTAAGAAGTATCATCAGCCCACGTCCACGTCTCTCACACGTTTGAAGATAACATTAATAATAATAGTTATCTGCACATAGAAACGACATCCTAAACGGCGTGCAAGGCTGTACATAAAGATGAAATCCCGCACGCAAGTGACCTGTCAGCGCGCTCCTGCGCTGCCTCAACTCGAATGTCCGTGTCTGTTCTTTGTGTGTTTGCGGGGTGGGCGCGCTTGGGCAGAAACATCAATAAACGATCAAACACAAAAACAAAGCGCAGACAGCTGGTTATCATTTGAGCCCGTTCTTGTTTCGAGCTTCGCACAAGATCCTTTCTCAAAGCGGCTTTCTCGGTTGGGCCCGCCGCCTTTGGTCCTCTCTCGTTACATCTTTCGCGTTTCATCCTCCAAGAAGAAAATAAATAAATTAGGGGCACTTCGAGGTGACGCTGTCATGGCTTGTTCACCGCATATGCCCGAAGAAGCTTCTTCGAGTCCGTCGCTCCCTCCTCCCAACTAGCCTACACGCATGCGCTCACATACACACGCACACGCTCTTTGGTCCCCCGGTTTGGATACGTCCGTTCTGCTCCTGAAACGTGCAGCGAAGGTCAGGATTCGCTTGTTGGGTTGTCCCGAATTGGTCGCAGGCGCTGGGCAATAAAACACCCGAACTCCGTCTTTGTGGCAAAGCATGGCTTCCGTACCTCCCTTCTCTCGAGCCGCGGGAGAATGCACTCAGAGTGCCCCCCCCCCCCCCCCCCCTTGCCCCCACCACTGTCTTGCTAGGAACACTGCGCTGTCGCGTTTTCCATGAATTCCTTTTCTCTCCCTGGCTAGCACTCCCTCCGCCGCAAACCCGCATCTAGACCGTGTTAGAAGAGCGGATATAACTGCATTGCCCTTCTTCCGCCATATCTTTTTTTTTTTTTCGCCGGATGGTAGAAATGTAACGAGGGCTAGCCCACATGGCGCGTTTTTCCAGGCGTCTGGACGCGCGTCTCGGCTTGGCGCGCGCGCTAAGCCAGACGCGTGCGCCCAGTCAAACCACACGCAGCACTACTGGGCAGCGCTTCGCGTCTGCGTTTCCGAAGCGTCTGCCCAACGTAGCCAGACGCGCTTAAGAAACAAAAGCAAATATTAAATAGAAATCTCGCGTTAAATGATAGCTACATGCCCTAATATTTAGTTTTATTACTAGTAAGCACGCCTTTTCATTGCAGCAATTGCAATAAAGCTCAATTTCACTCATTTTCGTCCTTTTTAGTGCGTACCCCTCATCGACAGTGGCGTACCAACTTGTTTTTGAGTGAGGGGAGGGGGGGGGGGGGAAACCAGCACCTACTTCCCCCACCCCCCAAGACCGGGGGTGCTGGTATTCTTTGGGCGCCGCCGGCCAGTGTTTGGCCTGCCCAGTGTCGGCCCTTTCAGGGGGGGGGGGGGGGGGGCAAGCGCCCTGATGGCCCCCCCCCCCCCCCCCCCCACGGTTGGTACGCCCATGCCATCCACCTTTCGGTATGCCATCGGCATCAACATCTCCCGCGCCAAAAGATTTACACCTGGCCGCTACAGAGGTTGCGTTGTTGCGGTTGTCGCCGGTAGTATTAATTTTGTACCTTTGTCTCTCGGTGTCCTTGTATTATTTACATTTCGCCTGCCAGAGTGCAGGACGCTTTTGTACTTCGGTAACGCCTCTCTGTTCCGCTGAAGGAGCGTCAGCCTCTCCCGTGGAGCAGGGAGGAGTCCCTAGACTTGTGCAAAAGGTATGGTAAACTGATGTCCGCGGGGGAAAGGACGTAACGACCCATGTTCGCCCTGCTGCGAGCGTTGCCGGGGCCTCAGCCGTTTTTATTTAAAGAACGATGTACATTTTGCGCTTTCCACTTTCTCCGTTTCCTTTTTTCCCGTCCTCCATTACAACCCTCCCGCCTCCTCCTCGTTCCTAAATACCCCCCCCCCCCCTTCCCCAAGTAGCCAAAGCAAAGAGTGGATAAGGCTCCGTTAATCTGCATAATCCCCGATAAGAGGGCTCGCAGGGGCCGGCCGTAGTCTTTACTGTACAAACCCTGCAGACAGGAAACGAGCATTGCGAGCTGGGGAAGATGAGTGAGCGCAGTTTCGAGTGGGACACAAAGCTGGTGCCGAAAGCACTTTTAAACTACGCATGCATCTGCGAATATACACCTAGCATTATTAAAATTATTTAAATAGCGTGCAATGATTGGATGGTACTTCTACACAAAGAGACATAATAGCGAGTGAAGAAGCGTTGCTAACCTAGAACAAATATTCGAGTTGTTTGGGGGGGGGGGGGGGGGGGGGCGGCCTTGCACGGCCCTGGTTGGTAGTTCTTAGCATGCTGAAGTTTCCATGCGCAGCATGGTTACGCAGCTATGGCTATGGCGGGTCCTTCGTCCTGATACCAAGCGTTATCTCCAAGAGCGCAATAAAAAGAAAGGTACTTCCTAGTTTGCGAAGTACAATAGTTAGGAAAACAAAGATATAAAGTTCATATTTTAATTAGAGAAATCTATTTTGTTCATGCGACGGTCGTTCAGTACTTCAAATATGAGCCATCGCCCTCGGGAAGCGCCCTCCATTGACAGGAAAGCACATTAACCACCTGGGTGAACATTGGGCGTTATATCAATCGAGAATACCAAGAAAGTGACTGAATAAAAATGGCAGCGAAAAGACGATGTTTCGAATAAGACATGAAACCCTTCATCAACTTGTCCCCCCCCCCCCCCCCCTCCCTTTGAAATACGAAGCTTCACAAAAGGACATACAATTATTTTTACGTTGTTGTAGTGGTGGCGCTGCCTAGCACTTTACAACCATTTGATCAAGTCAAAAGAAATTTAAAAAAATTCACCTCAGTCGGACGTTTTTTTTTTTTTTGTTTTTTTTTTGCAGCCAATAAAAGGCCACTAAAGAAATCGCTGGCAACGAGAAACTATCCAACTTTGCCTGAAAAGTCATTGGATGAAACGGATTTTATAAAATGGCGTTTGATTATATGTCTAGCATATAGTCCCCCGCAAAAGGAAGGAACCATTTGACAAGGCAGTTTCAGGCTGTTTGGCTGGATTTGCCTTGGCCAGGACCATACTGCTTTACACTGGGAAATAAACTAACCTTTCTTCTGCTGTCTTTTTCAAAACAAAGTGGGCCTGGCCAAAGTAGAATAAGCACCGCAGCATAAATTACATCGGCAAATAAGTCATTCATAAAGACCCAATTAAGTGGGGCCGAGCAAGCTCTTGTTAGCGGTCTTCTAGATTCGTGTTTCTTCTTACCCGGGACGAGCCTTTTATCATTTCGTCCTCGTTCTTGTTCTACAAAGCTTGAGCGTCGAGCGTTTTGGGTGAGGAGGAACATAAACTGCCTAGAACAAGAACATGGGACGAAATGATTATAAAAGTCGCGTCCCAAATAAGAATAAACACGAATCTTCTAGAAGACCGCAACGAAGCGTTGCTTGCTCAGCCCCGCACGCGGCAATGTTTCGGGGGCTGTATACATTAGCTACACGATGTAGAAAGTCCAGGAAATAAAAACAATAAAAATTTATATTGGTAGCTCAACACTGGTGTTTAATTCCAGATATGTCCCATGAATGCGATTCTAACAGGGTTCGGGTACATCGCATTCCGGCGGCATTTTTTGTTTTGTGTAGACGCCATGCCAAGTCTCTTGTTTTCTCGCCAAGTTTATCCGGTAACGCCACATTCCTAGATTGGCAAGACATCTTCAACATAGTTTGCAATACATCTTGAGCAGTCCGGGATTTTCGGATGATGGCGCCTTACACCGGCCAGTCCTCACGTGACCTTGATGAATAATGCATGGACTACAATAACATTCCCTGCACTCCATTTATTCGTAGATGCAAGCCAATATGCAGAAAGAAAGATAAGAAAAAAAAAACATGGTTACTTATAAAAGACAGAAGCGTGTTCGACATTTCGATTAGCTCTGCCATTTCGAATAGATTCGAAACAAAAAGTCATGCGCGACCAATAGGGTCGCTTCGATCTGGTGAGTGAAATGTTAACTGTCACATTTCCACGAATTTCAGCTGTTATGATGCCTAAAGTCACAACACCCACAGGCAGAGCGCCCGAAAGCAATCGCCTCCAGCCTTCTCAATTTGATCTTAGCCACAAATTCGATCACAGCATCATGGGCAGAAATAAGAGTATCCGGATGTACACTCCGACGGCGTCGCGTTGAATGGGCGATGAGAACAAGGCGTGCTGTATACGCATCATTGAACCCGCTCTTAGTAACTCAAAATTACCTACGTGACTTCACGAATAGTAACTATAGGAGTGGTGGAGAGTATGTCGGGTTATGTGT